>JACXGM010003934.1:0-39781 GCA_016801145.1 Umbra pygmaea | reverse complement strand
AGTAATCAGTATGTGTTTGTATTTAGTCATGGTGTTCTCCCCTTGTCTCTTGTCGATCAATGTTTCCCTGTACGCGTTCCTGTTCGTGCCATATATATGTTCTTGTAAAGCCCCACGCGGCAGTATTCTTTTGTTTTGGAATAAAGTCTTTTGGATTATTGAACCTTCGCGCCTGTCTCTAAGCATTGAACGTGACACTTATGCTGGAAAAGGCATTGGTCATCTCCAAACTGTTCATGATGGTTGGGAGAAGTTGCTCTTGCATTTGTTGTTACCATTCATTGCATTTGAATTCATTGCATTTGGAAACAAATATGAAGTTCTCAAGGTGAACGCATACCTTGATGAAGGGGTCAAACAACTAAAGATCAAGTCAGGAATCTTGGTGTGATTCTGGAGTCAGACCTTAGCTTCAGTAGTCATGTTAAAGCAATAACTAAATCAGCATATTATTTAAAAATATCTCATGAATTAGATGCTTTGTTTCCAGACAAGACTTAGGGAAACTTGTTCATGCTTTCATCACCAGCAGGGTGGATTATTGTAATGGCCTCCTCACTGGTATTCCCAAAAAGACCATAAGACAGCTACAGCTCATACAGAACGCTGCTGCCAGGATTCTAAGCAGAACCAGGAAATATGAGCATATCACACCAGTCCTCAAGTCTCTACACTGGCTCCCAGTCACATCTAGGATAGACTTCAAAGTATTATTACTGGTATATAAATCACTCAATGGCCTAGGACCTCAATACATTGCAGATACGCTCATTGAATATAAACCCAACAGACCACTCAGATCATCAGGATTACATCAGCTAGAGATACTAAGGATTTACTCAAAATGCGGAGAATCTGCTTTTAGCTACTATGCCAGCCGCAGCTGGAACCAGCTCCCAGAGGAGATCAGTTGTGCTCCAACAGTAGTCACCTTTAAATCCAGCCTCAAAACACATCTGTTTAGCTACGCATTTACTGAATGAACTCTGTGCTAAGTCCAAACTGAATGCACTATATTTCATATGGTTCGTTCAGTCTCTTTTTATTTCTTAAACTTTACTATTTTTCTAATTGTTTTTCACTCTTATTTTAATTGCTTTAATTTTATCTTCAATCTGTTTTAAATTTTAATGTTTTCCTGTTTATGAAGCACCTTGAATTGCCATTGTGTATGAAATGTGCTATATAAATAAACTTGCCTTGCCTACCATTCTTCATTCATGGCTGTATTCTTAGGCAAAAATTGTGAGTGAGTCCACTCCCTTGGCTGAGAAGCAACATCACACATGAATGGTCTCAGGATGCTTTACTGCTGGCATGACACAGGACTGATGATAGCGCTCACCTTGTCTTTTCCGGACAAGGTGTTTTCCGGATGGCCCAAACAATTGGAAAATGAGTTTACCCCAGTCCTCAGCAGTCCAATCCCTGTCCCTGATGTTTTTTCCTGGAGAGAAGTGGCTTCTTTGCTGCGTTTCTTGGCTTGAGGCATTCCTGCAAAAGTATTCACCTCACTACGCTTGACTTTCTTGCATGCCCTGATGCCTTCACAACAATTGAACCTCTCCTTGAAGTTCTTAATGATCTGATAACTGGTTGATTTATGTGCAATCTTACTAGCAACAATATTCTTGCCTTTGAAGCCCTTTTTGTGCAAAGCAATGATGACGGCACGCGTTTCCTTGCAGGTAACAATGGTTGACAGAGGAATAACAATGATTTCAAGCACCACCCTCCTTTTAAAGTTTCCAGTCTGTTATTCTAACTCAATCAGCATGACAGAGTGACCTACAGCCAGAGTGATCCAGTGTGACTTGGGAAAACACCATTTTGGAGATATCGACGAACATATTTATACATTGTAAGTTGTAAGTAGACAAGCATAAGGTTATAACCATGCCTTTGTTGACAAGAAAAGTGTTTATTTAAAGGGTCTGAATTCTCTTCCACTAAAATAATGCTTACTATGTGATATGTAAGGGTAATGTAATGACAATTTTATCGTTTTGATAGGAAGCTAGATAATCTCCACCTGGCACAGATTATGATCTATTATTAACTTTTTTTGATTTATATAAAATATTATTGTGTGATTGTTGCTGCAGTTGTGTTCCAAATACCACAAGTGTGCATTCAATTTATATCAATACCTGATGAGACTGAAGTGGGTGCTAATACTCATTTTTGTGACCTGTAATATTAATATTTAGGTTCAGAAGTTCAACAATATTTTCAAGATACTAATATATGAGAGGTACTGCAGCTAAAGCAGTAGAACATTAGAGGTTTACGCACTTAATTCCGGTGAGCTTCTGCCCATGTCAAGCTCTGCATATAAATGAACACAATTTCCTTGAGTCATATAAGTGCATTAAAATGACTTGTGAACTGTACACAGTGTGGAGAGGTGTGTGGCCACTTGCCAGTATTTCTTCTCCACACTTTACTCTTGCCACCACTCCGGTACAAAATATTCTGACTCATATGTACTTTGCATTTTCCAGAACTCTGCAGGCTCTGCAGGATAAAAGCCTGTAGAAGGACCTAGCAAGGTTCTATCAAATCAAAGAAATAAAGGCCCTGAACTTCCCTACACCTTTCATTTACCAGACCCGTTCTAAACCTGCCACTCTATTACTGTGGAGGAGCTGGTGACTTAAAAAGTTAAGGAGGATAGGAGACTTGCGGTTTAGTTGTCGACCATGCAGACAGCCAAGGATTTATGAATTATGTTCAACTGAAACATTTATTGGAAGCATTTATGAGTTAAATCCACTATGGGATAGGTTGTTTGTATTGGGTGTAATTGTATGCAAGCAATGCTCATCATAGATTGGTGGTGTTAGAAAACAACTCCACTCTTTCCCTCAGGGCAAGGCAGGCTTTACTCAAGAAACACACACGTAAAGGTGTGCAGTTCGATTAAACAGTCATGCTGTCATATGGGCAAATGAGAAGACTACTTCCAATGTTAAGAAGGGACATTATTTATGGATGGTGTTGATGTACTGAAAAGGATGGTGGATGACCTTGGGGTTCAGTTCAAGGGGGCAGAGTTTGAGCAGGGAGAAATAAATGTTGAAAACAAAATGTAAATTAATAAAACCATTATAGTTGGCCCCATATTTATGGTGGAGACAAACATCTAAATTATTTTTGGACTAGGATTGTAATCATATTTTTGTGTATTATTTGTACTGGCTTGATTTAGTATATTTTCTTGTAGGTTTTATTTATTGTCATGTAAAACCTGAGGCTTTGTGGTCACAAAAGTCAACATTGTTCCATATATGAAATTACAGTTCATCTGTTCCAGTGAATCATTCTACAAATATATTCAGTACATATAGTGCAGTAGAGGTATGTAATATAATCCCTGATCAAGTATTAGGCTCATTATCAACATTGTGTATTGTTAAATACTGCACATATTTTTCCATGCAGAAAAAAGGCACTGTTTCAGGCCTGAAGACTGTGTTAGGTCTCTTAATGTCTAAATTTAAATTACAGGTGCCACCTATGTACTTTCATCACATTAACACCATGTAAATATCCTAAATATTGATCAGCGGTATACACAACACATTCACCACTTTTAAAATATTAGGTAGCTAGACAGTACTTTTTTATTGTTTTGACACATCTACAGTGCAGTGCAGCTAATTACAACAAGCATAACAGGCAGGCACGTGCACAGGTAGGGCTCAACCTGTGCAGAGCACATGCCCTTTTCGTCCGAAGTGCCCTTTTTTTGGGTGGTGGTGTTTTATTTCTTCTTCAATAAATCAATGCTATTTGTCACCCTTTACGTCTTTCTGTCTGTTTTACAAATATTTAGCCAATGGAATTTCTAAAAAAGAGCTTGTGTAAATCTTGTTAGCTCCTAAAACTGTCAGTAAACCTGATAACTCCGCCCCCTCTATCTTGACTGAATGCACTACAGTCTTATACAATCTATGACTACAGTTCCCCAGCAGCTGCACATCAGCAGGCAGCTGATCAAAGTTTTGCAAAGGTAAACAAAGATCTTGATCTAAAGGCAACATTTTACTTATTTGATGTTTGACTGAGACGTGGGACAAGAGACGTCTAGCATTTGCCATCTAGTTATTGCCAATATGCAGCCTACACTTAAATTGCCTGTGCATACACATTTCATCTTTTGTAAATTGCGATTTTGGCCAAATGTATTTTACAACAGGAAAAACTGAGCACCCATATAGCTACAAAAAACTAGTTTGTAACCTGTTGATGAAAATGTAATGTGCTGCCGCCGCGCTGTTTTAAATACACATTTGCACACATCTGCTGGTTTAAAACCCGTAACTGCATTTTAGTTTGTCCTTTGTAAAAAAGTAATACAACAACATATAATTTGTTTTTACCATCTGGAAATCATAAGCGCAGGTGTGCCCCCACGGTGTTTCGTAAAGGAACTTACACAAAGCGACGAGTGATATTCGTCGTCATAGGTAACATATTTCTTTTTTGATTTGTGATGGCTGATACGCTTAATTTATTAACATTTAATAATGTTATGGTAATAATATTAAATAATGGAAAATTCAAGGCTGTTAATATGCACATATTAGCTTTCTAGTCTAGCAAATTTTTCTATTTACAGTATAATATTCTGTACTGTCGGCTCGTCTTTTTACATGTATAAATGTTGTACAGTAATGTTGTAGTAGTAAAAACACATTACAGAATCAGATCACTGTGAAATCTTTGTATTTTATCATGAAGAATGTAATTCTTTTTTTGATCCAACAGCAAAAACAATATTATGGTGAAATAATTTTACAATTTAAAATAACTGTTTTGTATTTGAATATATTTTAATATGTAATTTATTTCTGTGATCAAAGCTGAATTTTCTGCATTATTGCTCCAGTTAAGTATTCTTCAGTGTCACGTGATCATTCAGAAATCATTCTAGTATGCTTTTCACTGCAACTGTACTTTTCACAGTATTATATATATATTTTCATTGCTGGCTTTTATTTTAGGGAAAGTGTAGTGGATAAGAGACCAGTGGATCAGTAATAAACGTCTTCAAGCACATGGCAAACAGAAGGTTGTTGTTATAATTAGGTTGAATGATGCCCTGAACCCTGAAACCCTGTATATCTATACTATTATTATGGCTGTTATAAATAGTGAGTATATTAGTACATATATATATAAGGAGGGGGTGCCCTTTTTCCAGTTTCGACACGTGCCCCTCAAAAGGTCTGTGCACGGCCCTGATAACAGGTGAGGTGAAGTAAATAATGACTAATGTTTCCACACTCTACCTTGTGCCTTCAAGTACTTGTCGTTCTCCTACTCATCTTCTTTGCTTCATCCTAATTCCTCCTGGCTCTCACACATCAGCAACGTGTAGGAATTCTACCTGCCCGCTCCCGTTAACAGAAGTTTTTAAAAGAGAAATCCGTGCGATTTCAAAATGTAGCTCTGATGTTTGCACATTAGAAGTGCTGTCCGTAGCGTTAATAACTAAAAATATCTGTATTGCCAAAACCGTGTTTACATTTTGCTGCCAATAGACAACCATTACACATTTACGGGGCAAGTTAAAACGCGTGCTTTCAGCCACAAACATGTTCAAAATGTCATTACTAGTCCATATCCATTTGCACTGATTCCTTATAATAAACACAGCGAGTTTGAACAAATAAGTTTGTGTACATACCTCAGTTTATTTCCCATTTTCCAGTGAAGTCCACACTAGTCGATTGTCGAAGTCAAACAATTCAATATTCAAAAATGTATTTTTTCTCCCCAAAAAACTATTTGCGGTGGTTATGTCCAAATAATGTAGCAAGTCGGCCAGGTAACCTGACACCGCTTCCTCAACAGTGTTGCTTAGTTACCTCTGCTCATGCGCGATAACTCTTGAACTCTTGGGAGCTGTGAATGCAAGTGTCAGTTTACACCCGATCAAAGTAGTTTATGGATATAACCACGGTAATTTTTTTTTTATGGACTAGTAATGACATTTTGAACATGTTTAGTGGCTCAAAGCATGCTTTTTAACTTGCCCTGTAAATGTGTAATGGTTGTATACTGGCAGCCAAAGGTAAACACGGTTTTGGCAATACAGAATGTTTGAGTTATTAATGCTACGGACAGCACTTCTGATATGCAAGGTGTTTACCTTTTTGGGGCTTTTCTAACTTTTTTGCGCTGTATGTGACCGAATATTTCCCTGTAGTTGAAACGTCACCAATTCAACACTGCAGTTCCATATGACGTAAAGCTACATTCATCCTCTTATCCTTTGATTGGATAATAAATGTGTCAGTTCATATTTTAACAAATCTGATAAGTCAGAGGACATCCTCCTCTAGGTATCTTAACCTCTTAATGATCACCCCCTGATTGTCAACTTCTGCCTAAAAAACATACCCAAAGTTAAACAAAGTTTATCAAAAACATGCAGGTTAGTTTTGGGACTACAGATGGAAATTAGCATCTATGCTATAATCATGCTAATTTACAATCTCCCTTGTCCCTTGGCTGAGAAGCAACCCCACACATGAATGGTCTCAGGATGCTTTAATGTTGGCATGACACAGGACTGATGGTAGGGCTCACTTTGTCTTCTCCCCCAAACAAACGGAAAAGTGATTCCCCATTCAGAAAATACCCCATTCCTCAGCATACCAATCCCTGTAACTTTTCAAGAATATCAGTCTGTCCCTGATGTTTTTCCTGGAGAGAAGTAGCTTCTTTGCTGCCCTTCTTGACACCAGGCCTTCCTCCAAGTCTTTGCCTCACTGTGCGTGCAGATGCACTCACACCTGCCTGCTGCCATTCCTGAACAAACTCTGCACTGGTGGTTCCCTGATCCCACAGCTGAATCTACCGTAGGAGATGGTTCTGGCACTGGCTGTACTTTCTTGGTTGCCCTGACACTTTCATCACAACAATTGAACCTCTCCTTCAAGTTCTTGATGGTTCGATAAATGGTTGATTTTGGTTAAATCTTACTAAAAGTAATATCCTTGCCTGTGAAGCCATTTTTGTGCAAAGCAATGATGACATTCTAAAAACATTTGACCATGACTGTATATATTGCAATCAGATCATTTCATATGCTCAATCCAATTAATATGGCTAATACAAGTAATTTTATAACCCAAACTATTGGTCACTTAACTATACATAGTTCTACATTTAATATTCATGCTTCATGTCCAACTTAACCCACTGTATATTCAAGACATTAAATCCACCACAGGCTCAATGTTGGCGGTGTCAAATGCTTTTAACCCGAAACCTTTCCATCTCCTACCCATTAGAACACATGCGTTGGTATCACTTTATATACTATTTCTTACAGTCTTAAACAATTTCATTCAAAATTAGCCTTGCACAAGTATGTGTTTGTATTCAGTGTGTGACTGTCAAACCTCAGATGGACAAAAGAAACGGTGGGCAGGGTCAAATGTTTGGCTCCGCCCACATTGAGCCCCACCGCAAACTGCACATTGCAGTGAGTGGTACTTGCCTGTTTTGGAGACCTTACTAGCTGACCCCGCCCACCTCATGACACCTGTGAGACAGAGCGAGCCAGGGAAAAGAGACACCAAACACACAGCAAAGGGAGTGGCACATAACAAGCACCATGCCAGAAGTTCTTCAATATCTCTTGGACCAGCACAGTTGAAACCTCTTGTGACTAACAAGAACAAAAGGTGCAATACTTCTTTTCTATAGAGGGGTGTTCCAATCAGTGTCCATCATGTGGTAATGTGTAAACATTTCCAAGAAAAAATTATAAATACAATTGGCCTTCAGTTGTATGATAAAGTGTGGGCACCCCTAGAAAAGACATGTTACAATTAATCTTTCTCTGAATCGAAATTGACCTGACTTCGCCATGGTGAAAGACGCCAAGGTTGTGTTGTATTGGTGACTTGCTCAACAGTGAGTGGAATTCATGAAACTGTACATATGCTGTACTTCCTATTTTATACTCTATCTGCTTTCTATATTGTTTATTTTTGTGTACTTTATGTGTACCTTTATGCTATCTTGCACCACTGCACTTTATCTTGCCCGCCATTGCAAATGAGAATCTGTTCTCAATCGGCTGAATAAAGGTGAAATAAATAAACATTTGCTGAATGGGATACCTATCCTCTCTGTCTTACATCTGAAGCTGTGATCCAAGCCAGTGCAGTGTTTTACCACTATTTGAAAAAGCAAATGTTGTTTAAATAACATCAGTATGATGTAAAGTAATTCAGAGAGGATGAAAAAGAAATCCTCACACTGTAAGGATGGGTTTTATATATATTTTAATAACCCAATATTAAAAAGAATATGCTGTCATATTTCCTTTGACCCTATTCAGATTACTCATTGTTTTGCCAATAGGCACAAGATAATGTAAATGTTAGACAGCTTATTTTGTATTTGAATAAGCATGTGGGAGTGGGTGTATTAAGTAATCCACTGCAAATACTGAAATAATTAACCATAGCAATGTATGTTTTTTATGTCTTGTTTATATAAGTACACTTCCACATACATATGCTGTCAACAAAATGGACCAAACAGTATCCAATAAAATGCAGACAATGAATTACAATTGATATCAAAAGAGCATTGTATAGCTCTACAAATAGCCATATATTATTTTTTATGTTTGGAGGGTGGGGAACAATGGTGTGGAACAAAGGTAGAAGTGGTTAGGAGGGATAGGTGCCAGACATAAAGACAAATATATACTTGTATATACATCAATCAGCCATAATATTATGACCACCTGCGTAATATTGTGTAGGTCCCAAATTTGCCACCAAAACAGCAGCCCCAGTTGCAACAAACTGCGATGCACTGTGTGTTCTGACACTTTTCTATCCAAACCAGCATTAAATAACCTTTTCAGCTACAGTTGCTCGTCTGTTGGATCGGACCACATGGGCCAGCCTTTGCTCCCCATGTGCATTAATGAACATTTGGCCGCCCATGATCCTGTCACTGGTTCACCGCTTTTCCTTCCTTGGACTACTTTTAATAGGTACTGACCACTGCAGACTGGGAACACCACACAAGAGCTGCAGTTTTGGAGATGCTCTGACCCAGTCGTCTAGACATCATAATTTGGCCCTTGTCAAAGTTGCTCAAATCCTTACACTTGCCCATTTTTCATGCTTCATTTCAAACGTAAGGATTTGAGTGACTTTGACAAGGGCCAAATTGTGTTGTGGAACATGGATAAGAGAAGGGGGCTCTGGAGAACACCTGACACCTCTATGACACCTCTCCACATTGTCAATGGAGTGAGGCTCTCTATGGTGAAGGATTCTGTGAGATAGGTATGCTATTGCACATGTTTGTTTTTCTCTACTCCAGGAGTAAGAGCAAATAAGATGTTGGAGGACATGATCATGTCTATAATTTCTATTTAAACCATAGAAATAGAATGGATAGAAAGGCCATTGAACTGCTTGGCGTGGTCATTCGATTAGTACAAAACAAAATGGCGATCATTGTTAGTTGTCACGGTGACAACATGCAAATCGATTTAAGCGGAAGTAGGCTAGACCTTTGCAATGGAATGGTACACATAAAAATGGCTGCCGATCTGACCATTCTGCTACATTGATTTGAATTGGAGTGGCCTTTCTATCCATTCCAGTTCTATGATTGAAACTGACGATATGAAATTTTCATGTCCTGACTCTCTGTGGTCATTAAAAATCATATGGCACTTATCGTAAGAGTAGGGGTGTTAACCCTACCCTGGAAATCCAGAATTCTCGCGAAAGCACAATTTGAATTTGCTCAGCAAGTTACTCTGGCACCGAGTATTTCTGCTTATTAACTATGCCCTTGTAGCCGAGCTGCACCAATCACATCGGTGTATCTGATATAGGCGTGCCAGAGGCGTGTTAAACAGATGACGACAGCTCTGCGACCTCAAAGTCATTAGTAAACATTGTAAGATCACTATGGATGAACACCAGTTGTTTAAAACCGCTTTGGCCACTACAATAAACAAGGTAGACTTGGCTTTCTGTCTAAAAGAGGAACAGAAGACGGTGCTCGAATCGTTCCTTTTTTAAAAAGGACGTTTTTGCAGTATTTGCCAACCTGATACGGCAAGAGTTTTATCTACCAGTTAGCTCTGCCATTGGGACTTAGTGAATAACCACTGGTGATAGGTCATAGTGTTATCCAATTTTGTAGAGTGAGATTTTCAAATGCATGCTTGGTGCAGCCCCTCGAGTTGGATCATTTTCATTACTCGATGCCAGACCCTTATATCCTCCAGATTTGGGTCTGGATTTTTCCAGGCTATGTTAACCCCAGTGTCGTGGCCAAATTCCCAACCAGGCCTCTCACTTCAATCATGGCCATCTAATAATCCACCTCCTTCCTAATTGGCATATATAACTACTTACCTCTCCACCTGATAGCTGATGTGAGGTGAGTGTGCTGGCACAAAATGGCTGCCATGCATCACCCAAGTGGGTGCTACACATTGGTGGTGGATGAGGTGGGCTTTCTCCCCACTTTGTAAAGCGCTTTGAGTTCCTTGGAAGAAAAGCACCATATAAGTTGAATGCATTATTATTATTATTATTATTTTTATTATTTTGTCATATTGACGACAAATTGATTTGCAACATGGGATATGTTTTTAAAGACTACTTCATTCTGGTTTAGATTTGTCCTTGTGTGCCCCGATATAACAGTAAGTACGTAGAAAGTGCTGTGGTATTTATATATACTGAATCATAGAGATTATTTATGTTTTGTCCAAATGTGACAATTTGTAAAAGTGTCTTGCCATTTCAACTTGCAAATCTAGTAAAATGTCTTCCCAGAGCAAGTAACTAAGATGTTAAAAGTACTTTATAAGTCACCTGCTTTGCTCTTTCAGTCACTCAACAAAGCAATCATTATGCAAATACCCTGGAAGGATTCAAGGCGGTCAGCCATGCAAACGGTTCCCCTTGCCAACGAATAAAACATCCTGTAACCTTTCAGCATTACAATAATCTCCCTCAAAGGTCGTCTCTGCTGTGTTATCAGAAGTAAACCGTCCTTGCGGCGCACTCTCAATATCATGCAAAGCGCAGCAGAAGCTGTATATGAAAGATAGAGAAAGATATGAAATATTTTGTAGGCTTTGGTCTGTTCAGGCATCTGAAGTGGAAGATGAAAAGCATTCGGCTTGCAACTGTCATAGACTATTGACATGGTTTCCATATTTAGACAGACTCTGTGTTAAAAGGGCTATCAGTGGCACAGACTTGTCAGTCTTACAAAGGTTGCGCAACAAGTAGTGTTAAAAACGGTTTACATTTGTTTGCTTTTTATGAAGAATTATTAACTTCTAATACCTTTTAAGGTATATAGTGCCTTGCTAAAATATTCAGACTACTTGCAAGTTCTCTTATAATACCAAATTACAAATGACACATTTTAATCTTTTGTGAAATACAAAATGTTGGAAAATATTTGTAACTAAAATAAAAAAATGGAAATTAGTTCCTTAAAGATGCACTGCATAATATTTTTTACCTCTAGCTCCAAATCCTGTGTATTTATGCACTGAAACTGATCCCCAGAAGTCCATAAACTTAGGCCCCGTCCACACAAACACTGGTATTTTCAAAACTGCTGTTTTTCCTACATGGTTATGCCGTTCTTCCACACGAAAACGCTGTATCAGGTCACTGAAACCGAGCTTTTTTAAAAACTCCGGACAGGGTGAAGTTTATTCGAAACTCCGGTTGCAGTGTTGTAGTGTGGATGGTGAAACCGAAGATTTTGGCATGTGACGTCCGAGTGCATGCTGTTATCTCTGTTTAATGTCAGATTGTGCACTACTATTTCCATTGTTCACATGAAGAGAGTTTGTTTAAAAAATTTGAAAAGAGTCTGTGCAATGGCGGACATAGCAAAAATATTGCTACTAATAACTGTGCTAACAGGGCTTAGAACATGTATACCGATACATGCACAGTTATCGCATTACATTGCTAAACAGAGACGTCAGAATGCAATACTACTTAGGTCATTGCTTATGACTACACTACGTTCCCACGACACACAGACCTCACCGGTTTTGGACGAGAATTACCGGAACAGGTAATAACTCTTTTTTAGGCTTCTGATTGGCCAACATTTACAGTTAGGGTTATTTTGTCAGCTGTTGGTTTGGCATGCTCTTGCACATGATCAGGCGTTTTTGAGTTTTCATGTGGACAGAGATTTTTTTAAACCGTGCTTGTGTGGATGAGATTTTCTTTTTAAAACGAATCAAAAAAAATACTCAGTTTTCAAAAATACCCGTATACGTGTGGACAAGGCCTTAGCTTGCCTGCAAATTTCCCCTGTGGAATTTGATTGACAGTTCTGCCAACCATACTTCCTCCACTTAGGTGAACTAAAAGTCACACAGTTTGTTGGAGATTCTCTGACGCAAAGAATGTCCAGAGAGGTTGAAAACATATTGGATATGAAAGTAAGATTTCAAGCTAACTGCGCAAAAGCAATGATTCTAATTAGATTTTGCATATAATAGAAACAACATTCTAAATATCTAGTCTAAAATAGGGGGCCTAAAAACAATTTAAGTACAGTTTTAAGAAGCCCTTGTGCTGTGGAAGCTCAGTGTACACACATGAAAGAAATTGCCCTTACAAGAATAAAGTTACCAAATAATATCAAAGTGTTGGTTATTCCAGTGAGCACATTTTAATGAATAATCAGGAAGTAGAAGCTGCATTACATCACACTGGCAGTGCCAATAAAAGGCCATCCCGTAAAACTCAGCATTCAAACAAGAGGAATTGTGAGAGAATCCACAGATGCCACCAATCGTTTTGAAGGCGGTACAGCAGAGAAATCTGATACATGTCAAGGACCTATGGTCTGAATGTGGGTGGGTGTGATGTGTGCAAACAAATATATATGGTATTAAAATCATGCAAAAGCTAATGTTGTACAGACAGTCTAGTTTCTGTTGATTCATGGCTGATCTGTCCACAGAAAATAATGACAAAACAAAGATTGACCAATGCAAGAAGTCATTAGCGCAAGAAGTAACTCATCCAACTGTCCCTGTCAATGCACAGATCGTTCATCTGTTAAAATCGGTTTACGGAATGTAAGTGACAGCATTTTCAGCCCTTAGAGAAAGTTTAAGAACTGAAGACCAATTACCACTGAACTACTGTAATTGGGAAATGTGTTTCTGAAAAACAGGGTGAAACCAGTTGTTCCAAAGTTGCCCTTCTACACAAAGCTCAGAAACTGATAAGAGACAGGCTTTACCGATCAACAGTCCCATCAATCTGTAATTAATTACCTCATCACTGAACCACATCCATTTTGCCAGAAAAAAACAAATCAGTTGCTCTATAGAGACAGAAAAAAATGGGATGAGAAGGAAAAAAGAAATTGAATCCTTGCATATGAATGTGAGTAATATTTGAGCTGCGGCATCTTAGCTGAAATTGGCATTTGCGTCACATCCTTGTAGTAAACACAGGAGACGTAAGCTTTACTGTTGTTGCTCACTAATTAAAGGCCATTCAGCACATTTTTCAGAACTTTAGAATGAGCCAATTGCATGGATGCTAGGTTGGGCTTTTAGCACACAATGTGAAAAAGGACAGATTCATTATCATACTGTGCATTAAACAAGAGAAGCCAGCATTTGTTATATATGTCTATGAGAAGGAAATTTAATGCTGAATAGTTTGTTGTGAGTAGAATGCTGATGAGTAAGGTTCCCTTGTAATTTCAGGTTAAATTTGTCTGCCTGTTTGAACTACAATAATATGTAATGAAAGTGCAATATACAGTACAGTCAGGTCCAGAAATATTTGACTAAGTTGTGATTATTTCAGCTGTTACAATCCAGCTTGCATAGGAGCTGCTCAAAGACCTCAGGAGGCCAATAAGAGTTATGGGATTGTGGTTGTGAGTAAGGACACAGACACAGTTGGTAACATATCAACTAAAGGCTTTATTTGCCACATGGTATAATTTAAATAATAAGTTGGGAGAAGGGGCTGGACGGGACCAAAGCAAAGAAACCAAAAATACAAAGGCCCACCCCTAACCTGTCCTAACCTAACACAAAACACATATAACCTACTTGGCACACGGATGAGGTGCCCTATGCCGAAATAAAGAAGGTGGTCCATCCAGATCTAACCTAGTATGTATAGACACGGACGTTACCCTACGGGTGATGTATGCCCGCGGGTGGCTCTGGCCTACACATTCCCAAGTGTGTTTGAATGGGTGGTACACAATAAACAATGTACAATATACAAGTTAACACAACCACAACTCGGAAGATAACACTAGCACACTAACTAGGCCTACAAACACATACACCAAGACACAACCAGCTCTCAATCAAACTAAGACTACTAAATCACCGATATGGAAAACGGATATAGAGCTTCCGCCTTGCACCAAGAAATAAAGAGCAAGACTGAACACAACATGGCACAATATATACTAAGGAAGGGCATGAAGAGATTGTTGTGATGACTGGGACCAGGTGCACCGGATTATGGAAGGTAGGAGTCATTGATAAATGATCATCGGGACCCATTCGCGCCACCTGTGGGAAAAAGACACACAGAGCGAAAACATACACAAAGAAAACAGGAACACATAAGAGGTAATACAAAAATACATGCACCTCTACCCTGGGTGACGTAAAACAGCTCTCTACCACTGCATATTACAGTTGAAGTGAAATAATGAATATCAGCTGAAATCTGCTGTAATTTGATAGTATTTACATCGAAATGGATTGAACTTTGTAGGAAGAAGAGGAATACGCCTGTCTTCAGGGGCCTTTTTTTGTTATTGTTCTTCTTTCCCATTATTCTTCCTCGCATTAGGTCCAATTTCCCCCTAACCCTGTGTTGTCTGCAGCACCTCAACTTCCTGGACAGATGTGAGGTGGTGAAGGGTGCTCACATGGTTCACTCAATTGCAGAGCCGGCAGATTCTTTCACAATGTTCATCCAACATGAAAGCCTTTATTCAAGGGTGAGCAAACGTCCTCTTTTGCCCGGACATTTCCATTTTTTACGTACTGTCCATTTTTGTAACTTTTTTATTTTCTTTTACAGGTTGATACAGATTTCATTTTATTAGTTGTTTTGTACCATTGAGGCATAATAAAGCTTGTTCATTATCCTCTGAGAAGCCTCTCTGAATTTGTGTCTCGAGGACAGGCAGAGTGTCCTCCTTTTTGGAAATCAAAATATGGTCACCTTACTTTATTCAGATTATGTGTGGGATGATTACACCCATTAACTATACTGAATTTACAGGTGCCCGATCTGTATACAAGGAGTTGCTGGAGAGCGACGTGGCAAGGTATATAATCTGTTTTATCTATCCCAAATCCCTGGCAGCATTATGTCAATTTGTGCTGGCTAATGCTGGAGGTTCTGGGCAAAGTCGGAGAAGCCATAGTAAGGCTTGAACCACTGACTATCATGACATAGCTTGTCCTGCAAGGCAGTGACTTTGCCCAGTACACCACATGGACCCCCGTCTTCAAAGCGATTTTCGGATACCGCCCACCAATTAGAGGCAGGGAGATTAGGGATGAATTCTCCAGTTTCTTGAACCAGTAAATTTTGGGGGGGCTATGGGACACTGTGCTGTGCAGGGCCAATGGTCAGCTCCCCTTATGGGCCAATAAGACAGGGAGCCATGATGACACCGCTTGTCTGGGAGTTTGAGGGGGACCCCGGGGCTCTTGTCATTGGAGGAGGACAATGATGACAGTGACAAAGATTGGGAGGAGTAATGGGTATGGGCTGGAATTGTGAAGACATCCTCAAAAGGACTTAGAATTATACACCTCAAAGGATGACAATGAAGATCTTGAGGGAGACAATGAGCAGTCCCTGCTAGCTAGGCAGCCTAGCCTGGCTAGCGGCTCCTTCACCACCAGTCCCGTTAGCTAGTCAGCTAGCAGCTCCTGCGTGCCCAATAGTGGTCCGGCCTACCTGGGCTTCAAGCCCGCCCGTGTCCCGGCCTATGCTCACCTGTCTGACAGTGACCCTGCATATGCTGACCGTGCCACCAGTGACCCTCCCTGGTAGCTCTGACTAGAGCACCATTTCCGGCAACTCCGCCCACAGTGCCTGTTCTGGCGACTCTGCCCCCCACAACAGACCTGAAACAAGGAGAAACGTATGGTTTATATGTTTAAGAAGGAAAGACTTCAAATTTTTTGGAAATGTAAAATTTATGTAGAATAAATATACACAGTGAAAATAGCACAAGATGACAGACAGAAACTACATATATTTTTTTTCCTTCATCATCTTTTAAATGCAAATGAAAAGCCATATATTGAGATATTGTCCAGGAAACACTTCTAATCATGTCCCCCAAGGGAGGACAACACAGTTCTAAAATATTAGAGTCAACAGCCAAGGAGCTATAGACTATTTTTTAAGAGGACCCCAAGTGTCCTTCATGTTTGTGCCCAGATTTACCCAAGTGTCCAATTTAATAATTTTCATATAAATAACTATAAAAATATGATATGGTTTATATTCTTATAAAACAAACATTCATATAAATGGCATGATATTTTTACAAAACACAACAACATTTTCATACACGGACCCATCTTCTCCGCATGTGATGCAATGCAACACTAAAAGTCATGTAATTATCGATTTTCTGAGTGTAGAAAGATAAATCAGATAGCCTGGGGATTCAGAATCAGATAGAATTCAGCAGCATGGAACACTGTTTGGATGGTCGAAAGTCCGGAAATAGTTTGTGATAGTTGTAGTTATAGGTTGTAAACAATGTGGTTTAAAGTAAGGTTAGACTGAGTTTTTGATCGTTTCAACATACAATGCTCCATTTCATTGCTGGGACACTTTGGGTGATGAATCAGAGAAATATAGCAGACTGTAAATGCATATTATTTTGTCATATGTGGATGTATTAGCTGAGTGAAGTATATATTGGCTGAAAAGACAGGTTAGTTTACAATGCACTCACATCACATTATCATGTGGCTTTTTATTCTTGTCATAGCTATTGTAAATTGGATAAGTTAGGTCAATTTGTGAGATTTTAAACATTCTGTACATATAAGACATGTATACGCAGAGTGAAATCTGTGATTCTAGTCCACTCTTCTTCTTTTTCTGGCAAAATACTGATCCTTAAGAGGTTTTAAAGTACTGTTCCCTTGCTTGTAATACACACGTAGCCGTAGTAAATTAACGTTCTCGTAAATAAAATCAATGGCGTGTGATCTAAATAAATTCAGTGTACACTAAAGCCTACTGGCCAATGTGACATTCCTCAAATGTGAGAAGGTGGATGTATAGTGAGTTTCTGTCTAATCCGAATAGTTGGGACATAACCAAAGGAGTAAAGGACTAAAGAGGTTCCAGGTTTAATTTGTAGGGGCAATTGAAAGCATTTATAGGAAACTCACTCAAGCAAGAATGATTGAATTTGAACCCTTTAGCTAAAAACAAGAGGTTTAAATAATATTTTACTGACCAGAATTGGGGAGTAGGGTGCAAATAGTAAAATGGCTTTATTACTTAACAACACAACATAACAAAAGAAGCAAAAATAATATTTCTCAACAAGAACCTAACATTGGACTGTCCAAGAAATAAACCCTCAAAATAAAAACAACTTATGTTACAAACTGAAATTAGAGCTCCAACTCATAAACATAACACATCCTAACTCTCCTCAAAATGGTTTGGAATATATAGGGTTTGGCCAGCTCCATTACCCAGCTTTAGGGGAGAATCCAGTACATTTACCACTGTAAATACATATTACTGTACACACAAATAGGAAACAGGGTTCCCCTATGGGGGCATAGATTAATGGTACTTCCCACCACCCTCTGGAACAATATTTTAAGACCTGCTTTCCACCCTGACTATCTTTACTAATGAAGACAGCTCCCATGCTGCTGACATTGTCCAGGTCACTGGAGAGACACTAAGAGAAACCAAAGGTTTCCAGCAATCCAGCACTTACAGTGTGTTATGTTGCAGACAAAAAACCCATGCCACCTGTCTGTAACAATCTATTCAATAATCAATAAAGTTCTGGATGAAATGTAAGAAAGAAACTACCGGTATGTGTCGTGTTGTAATTGATCTACATTAACATCTGTGCGTAAGGTGTAATTTACAGATGTTAACATGTACAGAAGGAAAGGATATGGTGGTTTAATGTTCTGTCACATTGTGACAGTCACAGTCAGTAAAAATGTTTTTAACCACATTAACCTAATAATTATTATTATGTTTTAAGTAACTTTCATCTGAGTTATTCAGTACAGTCCATACAATTATTTGCCCAAGGGATTATCTCAAAATTTCCACATACTTTATCAAAAATATGCAGACTGTTCTCATGGCAATACTTACAAAATATTACAAACATTCTACATGTGTAAGTTTCCGGAGCCTTGGAAATGTAAAGACTCAGACGTTTACGAAACAAAGAAAGTCTGTCTACCTTAACCTCACCTTACCGTAATCTTAACCTCATTAACCTAGCATGTTATGAATGAACTTAATGTTCCCAAAGTACTAACTGATTGGTCTATTCTTGGAAATGGTCTGGTAGAACAGCAATTCAAAATGTATGGAAGTTCACACTTGAATGGCGTTATCCGTACGTCTGTATAAATAATGCTGCGAAATTTTCATTACATAAGGTTACCCACATATTGCCATGAGAACAGGAAGAAATGTGACCTATAACATTTCAACATTTACATGAGCTAGAACATGAAATTCTTTGTGAATTTGCCTTTATTGAAAGTACAATAAGGGGAAGAGTTGAGCAATAATGAGAGGGAAATATATCATAGACATTTGCTTTATCTGGAATGCTGAAAATCTTTGCATTTTTTGTCTCATCCATTTCTCTTGATGTTCTCTACAAATATCATTAGGAGTTAATCAGAGATTTCAGTCTTGACTTGCCTTGACAGACTTGGTTCAATATTTCCCAGCATGGTGCATAGAGAATGAAATCACAATCTAGGAATCCAGCTTGTGTGCAATACATAATACATGCTACAGTACCAATTAATTTGGGTGTGGCAGTTATTCTAGCAATTAGAGCATCTAAGTAAACAAAAGGCTATAGAGCGGAAAAGGCAAAAAAAGTTAAATATATCAGTTACTTAAAAAAAGAGCTACAAAATACATTTGATTGAGCTGTCCCCTGAGGAATGTGAAGAAACAAAATTGGTCTTGGGCCTCACTGAGAACATATTCTCACTCTATTCATCTGGGACATTAATGTAAAAAATCTACCGAGTTTTACAAGAACATTCATGGTATTTTTTCTCCAATCGTGAAGGTGGTCAGGGAAAGCAGGGGTGAAAACGCATACCAGCCTCCTCTTTAAAATCAGAGACCCATTTCCCAAAGATCTCTTTCCTCTTGAAAGACACCAGTGAAGGCAATTAGTTTTAAGAAGCATTACTTGACATTTCACTCCCCTCCCATTCATGAACCACTGAATAGCTGACATTTGAGTTGGACTCAGGTGGTTGAAGACTGTAATTTTCCTACATGGTTGTGGGAGGTGCTCGGACTTACAGTGTGTGGGTAAGGGGTTACTGGGTGTGGAGGGGGGGATAGTGTTCTTCTGCACTGCTGAGAGAACAGCAAGCCAAAGTTCATAGGTCAAGCCTGGCCTCCGCCTGCCAGTCCTGGCTGAGTAATTGGGCAGAGGGCTGTAGGAGTAAAATTTCATCTTTAGAAACACTGTTACACTAAATCTATGACTTCAGTCAAAGTGTTATTGCAAGTTAGATGGTACCAATCTAGGGTCTGGGAAATGACTGTAATCATGTCTGAATTTAGACTGTGTAGCATCAATGGTTTTCTAACTATTCACACCACAAAATGTACAGTTGAAATACAAAAAAACACTGAACAAGTAAGACATCCTTTATTTTAGTCTGTATGCAAAAGTTTAGCACAACTAACTAAACTGTCTCATTCTTCTGTCCAAGGACTTGAGCAAAGCCTGTTTTGCTTTGCATTGGCAGCAACAATAACAAAGTTGTCAACAATAGTCATACGACAAACAACAGCCAGCCCCCAGATCCCTAAATCCCCCTCCTCTTAGATTTATAGCCCGCGTCTGATTTTGTGTTAGTGGAAGCTGCTGACGGCAGGTATTGGCAAGGGTTACACTGCTTGGTAGTGCAAGCGCCACATAAACTTAACAGTCTAATGGTGATGGATCTCCCAGTCCAGGTGACAAATGCTCATTCATTTTTACCGACAGCTGTCGATCAGGATGGGGAACCCCTGTTATCAATTAGAATTTCTCCGCTTGACAGGTGGCACTCTTGGGGAGACGTGCATTCCCCCCTCCTCCAAGGGTAAATGCCTTTATCTTTGGTATTTGCTAAAGATGCATTTAGCTAAAAAGCCATCTGGTGGAACAACCATCACACAACGTATGCCACAGCTGCAGCTCCTGCAACGACATTCTGTACTTGTTTGTGTTTTGATCCAAATGACTGGGAATATTAACTGTGGCAGTGACCTTGGAAATTACAATGAAGATTGATTGGTTTAAAAGGAACATCCAATCTAGATACAAGTTCCCCCCCGCTGCTTTCTCTCTTACTCCCTCTGCCTGCCTTCCTCCCTTGATAATAAATTGATATGACAGGAACATTGTTGGTGAGACTGAGACAATACTGCGAATGTGTCAGCTCAAGCAGCCTCCTTTCAGCTGCAGTTATACACATTTTCCTTCAGATAGGGGCATTTGCAAATGCGACAGCATGCAGTTTGTCATCATTTGCATGTCATACTGATATGGTAATGTGTGTACAATGCAAGGTTTTTTTAAGTTGTTGTCCTGCTGTTTGTGTTCAAATGTATGCAGGCATGCACAAATTCCACAGTGTCTTCCATTATAACATGCCATTTACTGCAGCAGATGCTTTAATCCAAATTGACTCTTTATCAAGGTAACCCCAGTAGGGATGTTTTTGTCATTTTCATGAAGACATCAGCTTGGTTGTGTGCTACATACACATGCATATACAATGAGCACCATAATTCATTGGACAGTGACCTTTTTGTTGTAATTTCAGTTCTGAAATCTAGCACATTGACTTTGAAACAGTGGTGGGCCGTCAGGGCCTGCAAGGCCTTCTCTGCAGGCCCAAAGATAATCAGAATCAGAAATTTATTTTTGTACTTCTTTAATATATTTTTTCATTAACACTATATATATTTTGCAAAGTTCATTTAAATTAGTCTCTATGGTGATTCTATATGGTGATTTCATTGCTACAGTACGTTCTTTTCAGTTGCCTTGCTTTTAGCGCAGCTCATATAA
This sequence comes from Umbra pygmaea, assembly GCA_016801145.1. Classification (NCBI taxonomy): domain Eukaryota; kingdom Metazoa; phylum Chordata; class Actinopteri; order Esociformes; family Umbridae; genus Umbra; species Umbra pygmaea. The sequence continues at coordinate 18,382 of JACXGM010003934.1, read as the reverse complement.
GCTCATATAAATGAAAGCTTTTATCCAATAACATTTTTTCATCTGTGTTGTCTCCGGGTAGACTAGGGCCTTCAGAATTCCGAGTGAATCTTGTGTGCTGTTGAAGCCCATCAGGACCATGTTGTTGATTGTCATATTTTTAACCAATCAGATTTCGACTTTACCATGTTGGATGTGTTCTTTGACCAAGTAAAGCGTTTCTGCAGGCCTAGCCTTACGTCAGCATCGTTTCTTTTGCTGATAGGAGGGGCAGTTCAATAAAGTTAAGCAAAAAAAATAACTAAAAGTTTGCCATCCGAACAAGAACTAGCTTAGCTCTCCCAGCTTAGCTCTCCCGTCTCCGATTTCTTTAAACTTTCAATTTTAAGATAGTTAGATTTTTTACTTTTAGCACAATGGCAGATGGAGGTGAAGAGGTAGCTTTGGTGGTGAACATAGGACTGGGCAGGATCGACTCTCAGCAATGGGCAATATCTTGGAACTTAACGCAAAGATGTGCTGTACAACCACGTCATAGAAGTCTTTTTAAAAAAGAAAGGAGGACAGACTTTGTTTTCAAATAATGAGCAGCTTTGGTGAGTTTGATGGATTTTTATATATTTTTACTAGCAGGGCCTTAACTAGGGATGGGCCGATACCGATACCAGTACATTTAAGTACAGGAAAGAATGAAGGATCTAATTCGGTGTATAATGTAACTGTAGAAAAAGGCATGTGGAACGTCCCAGACCTAGCCTCTGAAAGCCACCTTCAGTGAGGAAAGACAAATGTCAGTAGAACTTAAAAATTGACTTGACTGTTTGCGTGGATGTGCGTCACGCAAACCTTTGAGCAGACGTGAGAATGTGCAGGCCGTCCTCAGTCTTGTCTGGCTCTGTAATGTGATGAATTCAAACAGAAAAGTGACGAAACTCACCAAACATTACAAAATACAGTTTCCACTACGGTTACTGTCTATGACATTGACTATTCAAAAAAACACAATTACCTCTGCAAATTAAAGTTTGATCATTAATGTGGATGATTCACATCAAAATGACAAAACCCAAATGGGAAATGTTATTAACTGTTTAATCTGCCACCACTTCTGTTAAACTTGAGAGTGTCAAACAAAATCACTCAGGAAATGCATGTCATCCTCTGTATATGGTTAATATTGCACACAGCACAGATTACTTACCACAGAAGAAATATATACTTGCTGTGCTGTGTAACTACAATCTTGGCATGGGAATATGCAATTGTCTCTGTGAGCCTGACTGTGGCTCATCCATAACGCACAGGAGGCATGAAGCACCGATCCACCTCCCAAGGATGAAACGCAGTAACAAGTGGGCAAAATCACTCACGTGTGATGCTAAATTTATCCCATGGATTTTGTGTAAATAAGTGAACAAGGTGTTCAAGTTCATTTTATTTCTATAGCACGTTTACAACAGCCACTAGGCTGACCAAAGTGCTTTACAGATGTGTTAAATCTAAATAAAGAAAGTAATAAAAATACCTTAGTCACAACACACAGTAACACAAATAAAATAATGAAAGCAGTATAAGACGTAGGCTAAAAACAGAGAGGTAAGGAAAAGCCAGAAATGGAGGTTAGTATGCTAGTGTGAACAGGTGGTTTTTTAATAAGGACTTGAAGACAGACAAGGTAGGAGCCGTTCGAATCTGTAGGGGCATGAAGTTCCAGAGTCGAGGCTCTGCTACTGCAAATGCATGCTCACCTCTATGCTTAAGTCTAGCGCGAGGGACTACCAACAAAGACTGATCAAGAGACTTAAGAGTGTAAGGATGGAGCAGTTCAGAGAGAAAGACCGGGGCTAAGTTATTTAGAGATTTAAAAACGAGGATTAAAATTTTAAAATCTATTCTCTGTCGAATTGGCAGCCAGTGTAAAGATTTGAGGATTGGAGAGATATGGTCATATTTCCGACATTTATGGATGAGTCTGGCTGCCACATTTTGTACTAATTGGAGACGGCCGATTTGGACACTTGATATACCACAATATAAAGAATTGCAGCAATCTAGCCGACATGTGATAAATGTAATCAATTTCCAAATGTAATCGGAGCTATCAACTGCACTCACATTGCTATAAGGGCAGCATCTGATAATGAATCTGTTTATGTAAACAGAAAACATTTCAACTTTATTAATTTGCAAGTGATCTGTGATTCACAAATACGTTTAACAAATGATGGTGAAAGACAGTGGCCTGGCTGTACTTATGATTAATTTATCCTGCGAAATAGCAGTGTGGGGAACAGACTTCAAGCAGGGGCTGTGCAGGATGGCTGGCTTATTGGTAATATATGTGTTACATTCCCCAGTTCAATTGTATCAATGTTTGTGCTTACCCTGGTTTGTGGAGTGTTATCTGGGCTGTCTGTCTGTACTGTTCTGTGTGTGTTTGGTCCCTTCAGTTTGTATGTTCCCACAGGTGGTGCAGATCAGTCCAATTACCATTTATCAATGACTCCTCCTTTCCAAAATCCAGATCACCTGGTTTCAGTCATCAACAGCAATCCCATCATGCACTTCCCCAGCATATAATGTGCCATTTTTGTGTTCTCTGGGTAGCTCTGGTTAGGCTGCCTAGGTGTGAGCTCTGGGTACTGGTCTGTATAGTGTTGGTTGATTGAGAGCCCTGTTGGTTAGTGGTGTGTGATAGGCCTATTGTGTGTGTGTTGAATTATTATGCCTGTTCTGTTTAGTGGTAGTATTCTTACCATTGATATCAACCATTATTATTATTATTATTATTATTGTAAGTGTCATTACCTTACTTGTTATTCTCCCTTTTTTCCCAGGGGGAAAGGGAACACTTGGGGAGTGTTAGGCAAGCTGCCCATGGGCTTACACCACCCGTAGGGTAATTCCAATGTCTAAAAACACCATGGTAGATCTGAGCGGTCCACCCCCCCTGTATTTTGGTTAGGGCACATTGCTCGTGTGCCAGTTTAGTTTTTTGTTTTATGTTAGGTAGTTAGGATAGGTTAGGGGTGGGAATTATACATTTGTTTTCTTTGCTTTGGATCCGTTCAGCCCTTTCTCCAATATATTATTTGTTTATCGTGGCTAAATAAAGCCTTTGTTGTTTAACGGTATACTTCTGTGTCTGTGTCATTGCTCGCACCCACGACCCCACAACTCATACACTGGCTGCAGGGTGTCCATGGTTAGTGACATCCCCTCCCTCCAGGGGGAGCAGCGTGTAACAATATGTTATTTATGATCATTAGGCTATGGTAAAATAAAGTAATGATCTTGTATTGGCATCTGAGTATGTGGTTAATGTAAACCCGTAGGTGGCTGTGGTTATCCGTTGCAAACTTGGCTCCTCACTCCACTCACAAACCCCCAGAATGAACAAGCGTGATGTACATAGTCAGGTTCAGTCAGTGGAGCGGACCATAGGGCAGCTGAAAGGCCGTTGGCAATGCCTGGATAGAACTGGTGGCATGCTGCTTTACAACCCATTGAAGACTGCATTGTGCTGACATGCAGTGTGCTGCACAATGGGGCAAACAAACGTGGTGTGCCTACCAGGATGAACGTTTAAGTCCCACTCACATGCTGGCAGAACTCCAACTATAAGAACGCCACCTTTCCTCCTGTGGCGTGAGCGCAGGTGCTCCCGACCCCCCACCTGTAGCTGCCACACTGTTACAATGTGCCACCACAAAAACAACAATTTTTAGTTTTACATCTGACTATTTCTTAAGGTCCGGTTCTCCAAACCCACAGCATTTACGACCCTGGAGACAGTTTTCCACTCCGCCAACATTTTTTTGTTACTAATACCTGATGACAGGCCGCCAAACAGGACACATTTCCTCGCCTCCATCTCTGTTGTTAGAACCTTGATCTCACAGTCTGAAATCTTTCTTTTTTGCATGTTTAGCCATTTTAATTCAGACAAACAAATGACCTCGGTTGCATTTATAGGCCATCTGCATATTGATTTAGGCAAGGCGGGGTCAGTAGTTCATTCATGTGCGGTTGAATGTGATATTTATAGGAAAGATGTGCAGGACCTGACGTACGACCGGTTTTATACATGTGAATATTTCTGTCTGTAGGTTCTTTTCAAGTTTTGTCCTTACGCCATCTTCTGGTATGTAAGCTGTGCCATCTTTTATACAAGCCTCCAAGGTCACACTTCAATTGGCTTGAGCATACAGAACCCAAGGTTCTCACTCTTACTCAAGTGTGCTCTATCGTGATCTTCTTAACCTCTTAAAGATCAGTGTCCCAATATACATGTTCCTTCCTTCCAAAGATTAGGATCTTGGAATTCTAATGAATATCTTATGAGTGATAATGTGAGCTATGCGTCTTGTACACTCAGCAGTTCGTCATTTCACCTCATGGAAAATACACAGTCGAATATAAACACAGATTACAACTTACATTTTTAGATAATATAAATCAAAAAATATATTATAACATATATGTCTCATATGTCCTTAAAGCTTAAAGGATAACTCTTGCCAGCATGCTTTTTAAAGTAATTTTTTTTATCATAGTGTAGTGTATTTTCTTATACCAGTCTACAATCCAATAAAACAGTCAACACAATAAGGTTTTTCTTCTTAAAACTGTATAAAACTAACTTTCTTTCAATGTCACAACACAATGGATAAGGATTGTGTGTATTTTGGAAAAAATAAATTAACCTCTTAGCGTGCAGTATCCCCCCCGCAGGAGATTTCCACCCCCCTCCCCCCCAAAAAACTAGAATCACAGTTCACAAGTCCAATTTTTAGGTTATATATACATGTTATATCTACAGAAAGCTTAGACATGCAGGAATGTAGCAAATGTCTCCATTTTACAGTAGTAACAAAAATAAGAATTTCCCCTCATAATGTGAGCTACGTGCCTTGTGCACATGTGCCTCAAATAAAATGGAATGTCAAACTAGAAACAAGGCTAACAGCCTCATTTTGTGGGTGGTATATAAATGTCTTATATGTCCTTAAAGCTTAGAATCTTGGGATTCTAGCAAATCTCGGTTTTAGTGTAGCTATAAAATTCACAACATTTTCCTTAGGAAATCATTGAGGAAAATAACATATTTTACTAAATAATTTAGTACTTAGTCGTAAATCCTTCTTTTTGGTCATCAAAAGGGTTCCAGTAATAACATAAAGCATAGTTTTCCCAGGTAAAAACCATCTTGTTATGTGAAAATTGCAATTTTTTTACCGGATCATTACCGAATGTATCCATAAATAAAATGATCTTTGTGTATTTGAACTGCAGGCCTGCTCATCTGATGCTCATACATTTTTACCAGGTTAAAGTTCTATTATCAATGTATATTCATGGCCACTTTCTCTTTTGAAACTTTGCTCAAAGTATCACCAGGGGCTGTACACATGAACTTGAGCATTGAGAACATTGTTTGTGTCCACAGAGTTTACTAAAAAGATAGGTTTTGTACAACTCACCTTAGCAGTTGGTGTTTCTGCTGGCTGCCATTTTGCCAGTCAAAAAGTGTACACAAACAATGTTCTCAATGCTCAGGATCCCGTGTACAGCCCTTGGTGATATTTCGAGCAACGTTTCATGTTGTATCAAGAGATCCCAGAATCTTCCACTTCTTAATAAGTGATTGAACAGTACTGACTGGCATTTGCAAGGCTTTGGATATGTTTTTATATCCTTTTCCAACTTTATGCAGTTCCAGTACCTTATTATGCATGTCTTTTGACAGTTCATTTCTGCTCAGCATCTAGCCTGCTCAGTGCATCCACCTGAGAGTTAACACACTCATTGACTATATCCACACAGACAGTAATTGCAATTTAAATAGCCACAGGTGTGGGAAATAAACCTTTAATTGCAATTTTAACCTGTCTGTGTCACCTTGAGTGTCTGTAACAGGGCCAAAAATTCCAGGGGAATTTTAACTTTTGATCAGGTCCATTTGGGTGATTTCTGTCATCAGTATAGTTTACAAATGAGCCAAAAAACTATGTGATACTTAATGGCTTCATAGGATCACTATCCTTACATTACAGTCAGATTGTTTGCATGAAAAGTCATATTGTCAAAAGCAATGCAGACTTTTCACCATTTCTGCCAGGGTATGCAAACCTATATACAGGTCCTTCTCAAGAAATTAGCATATTTCATCTGACCAATAAAATAAGGGTTTGTAATACAAAAAAAAGAAAAGTCAACCTTCAAATAATTATGTTCAGTTATGCACTCAATATTTGGTCGGGAAGCCTTTTGCAGAAATTACTGCTTCAAAGCGGCGTGGCATGGAGGCAGGGCAGCTGACATATGAATATGTTGTTTTTGCACAGTAATTTTTTTTAGCGGGGGGCCCTAAATGTGGAATTTGTCCCGGGCCCACAGATTCCTATCGGCAGCCCTGCATGGAGGCAATCAGCCTGTGGCACTGCTGAGGTGTGATGGAGGCCCAGGATGCTTCGATAGCGGCCTTAAACTCATCCAGAGTGTTGGGTCTTGCGTCTCTCAACTTCCTCTTCACAATATCCCACAGATTCTCTATGGGGTTCAGGTCAGGAGAGTTGGCAGGCAAATTGAGCACAGTAATACCATGGTCAATAAACCATTTACCAGTGGTTTTGGCACTGTGAGCAGGTGCCAGGTTGTGCTGAAAAATAAAATCTTCATCTCCATGAAGCTTTTCAGCAGATGGAAGCATGAAATGCTCCAAAGTCTCCTGATAGCTAGCTGCATTGACCCTGCCCTTGATAAAACACAGTGGACCAACACCAGCAGCTGACATGGCACCCCAGATCATCACTGACTGTGGGTACTTGACAATGGACTTCAGGCATTTTGGCATTTCCTTCTCCCCAGTCTTCCTCCAGACTCTGGCACCTTGATTTCCAAATGACATGCAAAATTTGTTGTTGTTTTGTTGTGCTGTTTCTCTGTAGCCCAGGTCAGGCACTTCTGCCGCTGTTTCTGGTTCAAAAGTGGCTTGACCTGGGGAATGCGGCACCTTTAGCCCATTTCCTGCACACGCCTGTGCAGGGTGGCTCTGGATGTTTGTACTCAAGACTCAGTCCACTGCTTCTGCAGGTCATCCAAGGTCTGGAATCTGTCTTTCTCCACAATCTTCCTCAGGGTCCGGTCACCTCTTGTCATTGTGCAGCGTTTTTTGCCACACTTTTTCCTTCCCACAGACATCCCACTGAGGTGCCTTGATACAGCACTCTGGGAACAGCCTATTTGTTCAGAAATTTCTTTCTGTGTCTTACCCTCTTGCTTTAGGGTGTCAATGATGGCCTTCTGGACAGCAGTTTTGAGTAATGAAACAGGCTGGGAGTTTTTAAAAGCCTCAGGAATCTTTTGCAGGTGTTTAGAGTTAATTAGTTGATTCAGATGATTAGGTTAATAGCTCGTTTAGAGACCCTTTTCATGATATGCTAATTCTTTGAGATAGGAATTTTGGGTTTTCATGAGCTTAATGCCAAAATCATCAGTATTAAAACAATAAATGACCTGAAATATTTTAGTTGGTGTGCAATGAATCTAAAATATACGAAAGTTTAATTTTTATCATTACATTATGGAAAATAATGAACTTTATCACAATATGCTAATTTCTTGAGAAGGACCTGTATAAATAAAGTTATTGTGCCACCTATGGTGTCGCTGATATAAAAAAAAATTATTTATTGGTTCCATCAACAACTAGTATGACAAAATGTGCCTTAACTGTACAAACAACTTATTTTTTATTTTGGTTTAATTAACTATTTTTTCCAGGTTTTCCTCCCTTCCCAATTCCCACTTACCCTGCCTTGTCAGCAGCTTCCCAACTCCATGGACAGATCTGTGGGATGATGAGGGGTGTGCACAGTGTTGATCCAACCAAATGTTGCGCAAGCTGCCAATTCTATTTGCACTGTTCACCAAACATGGAAGCATTTAGTCAGATCATACACGGGATGATTACGTTCACCAACTACTCATCAACACAAAAATCAACCTAATTTTGCCCCTAATGGTACGGAGCACTTCCGTTGTGATAGACCTGAAATGCAACGTTTCTGTAAATGTTTTGTTTCAACTAATGCTGTTGTGTTGTCGGTTAATGCTTTTGTGTTGCTGTTGTATCGTGGGCTAATGTTGTTTTGTTGTGGGCTAAATCTGTTGTGTTGTGGTCTAATGCAGTGTTTTAATAAATGTTTCATTTCTAATAATGCTGTTGTGTTGTGTCTTAATATAATTGTGTTTAAAATATTTATTTGCCCTCCCTAATGTTTTAGGTTGTGCCCTCCTGGGCCACCGTAGGGATGGCTCAGTTTAGCTCTTAATCAACTCTGTCATTGCTAGAGTTTGGCAGAGACTCCCTGATCTATACTGGGCCATTTATTCCTACATTTAGCTAATCACACTTACTGAGAAAACCGCAGTTTAATTTTTGTGTGTTGCACATCGATCTTACTAAATATGATTCAAATAACTGGAACATTCTATCCATTTCAAATAAACTTTGAGTGGTTTGTTTGAAGAAGACATTTATATTGGCATAGAAGTGGACAAAGTAGTATTGTGGGTTCCAAATGTTCCTCTTTCCGTAGTGCACTCCTTTTGACCAGAGCCTAGGTTAAGAGTAGTGTACTATAAAGTGTAAGATTGTCTTTTTGTTTCAGTGATAGAAAAAAATCAATAACATGTCTATAAAAATGAAGACATCTGAATAACATGGCATTTAGACACCTGGAAACTAGCTGTCAAGGTGCCAAAAACCTCCCCAGCTACAAGCGCTGCTCAGCCTCCACACATCATCAAAATTCAGCAGTGTATGTTTTTTAAAGGTTACCTGTGCTTCTCTCTGTGAAATGTTTTGTTCTTATGGTGAACCACTGCCTGCTCTTTTCCCCTTACTCTTGTATCTAATAGAGGTGGAATAACTGTCCCTTATGGCCTAGTATTCCCCACATAGTACCCCCCTGGTGACCCTAGTCAAAAGAAGTGCACTAGGAATGGTATAAGCATGCCATTTCGAGCGCAGAAATATTCCCTGACATATCATAGGGAGGAAACAGACAATGAGCTTTTCTCTTTCCAGTGTAAAAATACAAACTATGATGATTCTTCTCCATCTCAATATTTTGGCCATTTTTATCAGGCTCAATCCACTATTGCAGTTGATTTATTTTACATGTTTGAAATGTCCTATTCCAATATATACCAGTTGAAATTTAGTGCACTAAAATACCAGGTGAAATGTAGTGCACTAAAAAAGGCAATATGGTTACATTTGGGTTGCACAATTGGTCTGCCTAGAGTAATAGACATTGCACTAACTGATCCATTGTGGAGAGAAAGTTAATGCAGCTTTTATACTATAGAGGGACTTCCGCTAGGGAATTTCTCATAACCATACTCTAAAGACTGCCTTTGCTGATATGAATGGAAATCAATACACAGCTGGCGTGAATGGACTTGCCTGGGTGCCTACTTTACACTCATTACTTTTAGAAAAGAAAGAAGAAAAAGAAAACAGAATATTTTTGTTGAAGTGTCCTGAATGCTGAGTGATTTCGGACAGATAGATAGATATGGGAGATCACAGATATTCAGCTGGGGGCCTCTCTTGTCTGTCAGTGAACAACAAAGAGATGTTTTCCATTTACTTTAACAATTATACTGTTCTTATTTATTCACAACTTTTTGCGGGCCCGACACTTTTTGGCCACTTCATGTAAGGGACGTTGTTGAGAAAGAAATGGCCCCTGCAACTTGTGTACTACGGTGCCTTGCGAAAGTATTTGGACCCCTTTTCAAACTTTCAAACTCTTGCCACATTTCGGGCTTCAAACATAAAGATATGAAACTGTAATTTTTTGTGAAGAATCAACAACAAGTGGGACACAATCATGAAGTGGAACGAAATTTATTGGATATTTCATACTTTTTTAACAAATAAAGAACTGAAAAATTGGGCATGCAAAATTGTTCAGCCCCCTTAAGTTAATACTTTGTAGCGCCACCTTTTGCTGCGATTACAGCTGTAAGTCGCTTGGGGTATGTCTCTATAAATTTTAAACATCGAGAGACTGAAATTTTTGCCCATTCCTCCTTGCAAAACAACTCGAGCTCAGTAAGGTTGGATGGAGAGCGTTTGTGAACAGCAGTTTTCAGTTCTTTCCACAGATTCTTGATTGGATTCAGGTCTGAACTTTGACTTGGCCATTCTAACACCTGGATATGTTTATTTGTGAACCATTCCATTGTAGATTTTGCTTTGTGTTTTGGATCAGTGTCTTGTTGAAAGACAAATCTCTGTCCCAGTCTCAGGTCTTTTGCAGACTCCGTCAGGTTTTCTTCCAGAATGGTCCTGTATTTGGCTCCATCCATCTTCCCATCAATTTTAGCCATCTTCCCTGTCCCTGCTGAAGAGAAGCAGGCCCAAACCATGACGCTGCCACCACCATGTTTGACAGTGGGGATGGTGTGTTGAGGGTGATGAGTTGTGTTGCTTTTAAGCCAAACATAACGTTTTGCATTGTTGCCAAAAAGTTGCATTTCGGTTTCATCGGACCAGAGCACCTTCTTCCACATGTTTGGTGTGTCTCCCAGGTGGCTTGTGGCAAACTTTAAACAACACTTTTTATGGATATCTTTTAGAAATGGCTTTCTTCTTGCCACTCTTCCATAAAGGCCAGATTTGTGCAGTATACGGCTGATTGTTGTCCTATGGACAGACTCGCCCACCTCAGCTGTAGATCTCTGCAGTTCATCCAGAGTGATCATGGGCCTCTTGGCTGCATCTCTGATCAGTTTTCTCCTTGTATGAGCTGAAAGTTTAGAGGGACGGTAGATTTGGTAGATTTGCAGTGGTCTGATACTCCTTCCATTTCAATATTATCGCTTGCACAGTGCTCCTTGGGAGGTTTAAAGCTTGGAAAATCTTTCTGTATCCAAATCCGGCTTTGAACTTCTCCACAATAGTATCTCGGACCTGCCTGGTGTGTTCCTTGTTCTTCATAATGCTCTCTGTGCTTTCAACAGACCACTTAGACTATCACAGAGCAGGTGCATTTATACGGAGACTTGATTACACACAGGTGGATTCTATTTATCATCATTAGTCATTTAGGTCAACATTGGATCATTCAGAGATCCTCACTGAACTTCTGGAGAGAGTTTGCTGCACTGAAAGTAAAGGGGCTGAATAATTTTGCTTGCGCAATTTGTCAGTTTTTTATTTGTTAAAAAAGTTTGGAATATCCCATAAATTTCGTTCCACTTCATGATTGTGTCCCACTTTTTGTTGCTTCTTCACAAAAAATTAGAGTTTTATATATTTATGTTTAAAGCCTGAAATGTGGCAAAAGGTCATAATGTTCCAGGGGGCCGAATACTTTTGCAAGGCACTGTATGTCATGTTTGTGCTAATTTGTGCTTTAAATAATCACTGTTCTCTATTCATTAACTTTTTGTCATGGATTTTAAATGTTGATGGTTTTGTGAGGAGAGATTGGAGACCAAAGCAGGAAGGAACGTTCTATATGTTTAATGAACTTAGAGTGTAGAGACTGGAAGGTGCTGGAACGGCTAATACAAATCGGTATAGGAACAGCACAACGTATATATGAAGTTACGATCCATTAACGCGGCATCGGCGCGAACACTCTACATATCGTAAGCCTGGTTCAAACTACAGCAAATACATATTGTATGACACATAACGAGGTGAAGGCTCAATCAAATACATATGCACTCACAAATATATAATAGCTACTGCACAGATGTTCAAAGTTCAGGCTCTACAACTCCTCTCCGCTGACAGGAGGTAAACTCAAAATAACATGCGCCGAACCTCCAGAACGCTGGGGTTAAATAGGCATCTTGATTACTCATTAGGCACCGGTGTGGATAGTTAACTAGTGCACCATTCATGCGCAATGAGTCACCAAGTGCCTATCGCTCCAGCACCCAGAGGTCAGCGCCTAACCAAACATATCCAAACACATGAAATAATACTCAATGTACATAATTAAAGACATTTAACAAATAGTCCATCACCATCAGGTGAGTTGCCACGACAGCCTTGGCCATCGTGACACCTTTATTTATATAGGGAAAAAAATGGAGTCTCTTACAGTGTAGCCATGTGATACAACAATATAAGAACAGCTGCCAAATATACTAAAATAGAATAAAAGCATACAATACAATGTGATTAATCGAAAAACATACTCTAAAAAAATATTCCGTTAACAATAAAAAAGTAATGCAACTGAAATTTAAATGTGAGTATGGGCACTAAATCCTCTAAGTTTGCTCTGTATATCATTCTATGAGTGTGAGGCATGGTATTGAAATGCAGTTTTACCTCACTCAGATTGAACATGTTGTGTGTCTAGTAAGAAAAGGTCCTGAGATCGAGTCTGATAGTATTTGACCTTAGAATATTTTCATCGAAATAGCTATGTAGTTTCTGTAATGCAGCCTTATAAACAAACATCAGCCAATGTCTGGTTCTTCAAGTGAAGTGTAGGAACAGGCAATGATGTGTGCGATAATTTTGCTCCAGTAATAAATTGCATGATATACTGCATCCAAATGTTCAACATGTTCTCATTACAATACATGGGTAACCATACTTAATGGACATGTCTCTGCATTACATAGATAGACTTAGAGATATTCCCATTCAAATGTGAAATGTTGTACGTATTGAATGGCTGTTCTACGGAAACATTTCCAAGAATAGACCAATCGGTTACAATTTAGGGTACTTGTGAATGTTAAGTTCAGGCATAACGTGCAATGTTATTGAGGTTACGGTTAGGGTTAAGGTGAGGTCAAGTTTAAGGTAAACAGACTTTCTTTATGTATGTATACAGGTCCTTCTCAAGAAATTAGCATATTGTGATAAAGTTCATTATTTTCCATAATGTAATGATAGAAATTAAACTTTCATATATTTTAGATTCATTGCACACCAACTGAAATATTTCAGATCATTTATTGTTTTAATACTGATGATTTTGGCATACAGCTCATGAAAACCCCAAATTCCTATCTCAAAGAATTAGCATATTTCATCTGACCAATAAAAGAAGTGTTTGTAATACAAAAGAAAAAGTCAACCTTCAAATAATTATGTTCAGTTATGCACTCAATACTTGGTCGGGAATCCTTTTGCAGAAATGACTGCTTCAATGCGGCGTGGCATGGAGGCAATCAGCCTGTGGCACTGCTGAGGTGTGATGGAGGGCCAGGATGCTTCGATAGCAGCCTTAAGCTCATCCAGAGTGTTGGGTCTTGCGTTTCTCAACTTCCTCTTCACAATATCCCACAGATTCTCTATGGGGTTCAGGTCAGGAGAGTTGGCAGGCCAATTGAGCACAGTAATACCATGGTCAGTAAACCATTTACCAGTGGTTTTGGCACTGTGAGCAGGTGCCAGGTTGTGCTGAAAAATGAAATCTTCATCTCCATGAAGCTTTTCAGCCGATGGAAGCATGAAATGCTCCAAAATCTCCTGATAACTAGCTGCATTGACCCTGCCCTTGATAAAACACAGTGGACCAACACCAGCAGCTGACATGGCACCCCAGATCATCACTGACTGTGGGTACTTGACACTGGACTTCAGGCATTTTGGCATTTCCTTCTCCCTAGTCTTCCTCCAGACTCTGGCACCTTGATTTCCAAATGACATGCAACATTTGTTGTTGTTTTGTTGTGCTGTTTCTCTGTAGCCCAGGTCAGGCACTTCTGCCACTGTTTCTGGTTCAAAAGTGGCTTGACCTGGGGAATGCGGCACCTGTAGCCCATTTCCTGCACACGCCTGTGCACGGTGGCTCTGGATGTTTGTACTCCAGACTCAGTCCACTGCTTCCGCAGGTCATCCAAGGTCTGGAATCGGTCCTTCTCCACAATCTTCCTCAGGGTGTGGTCACCTCTTGTCGTTGTGCAGCGTTTTTTGCCACACTTTTTGATTCCCACAGACTTCCCACTGAGGTGCCTTGATACAGCACTCTGGGAACAGCCTATTTGTTCAGAAATTTCTTTCTGTGTCTTACCCACTTGCTTGAGGGTGTCAATGATGGCCTTCTGGACAGCAGTTTTGAGTAATGAAACAGGCTGGGAGTTTTTAAAAGCCTCAGGAATCTTTTGCAGATGTTTAGAGTTAATTAGTTGATTCAGATGATTAGGTTAATAGCTCGTTTAGAGACCCTTTTCATGATATGCTAATTCTTTGAGATAGGAATTTGGGGGTTTCATGAGCTGTATGCCAAAATCATCATTATTAAAACAATAAATGACCTGAAATATTTCAGTTGGTGTGCAATGAATCTAAAATATGAAAGTTTAATTTTTATCATTACATAATGGAAAATATTGAACTTTATTACAATATGCTAATTTCTTGAGAAGGACCTGTATGAATATCCTGTGTTGTTCAATTTTCTACGTATCGCCATGAGAATGGGCAGAAATGTTTCACCGCTGACCCATGCATGTATAGTACATCACCATAAACAAGGTCTCAATTTTCTTTGTATGCTGTGAAGAAAGGCATGATTTCTTTCTTAACGGTATGTGTTAATTGGAGTTAGTGAAATTGTGATTTATGATGTAGGAAGCATAGTGTTTAATAACACTACAGTAAGACATGCTTCTGCGATTGCAAAGCTAAAAATGACTCACTGATCTATTGCCTGATTATTAAATGCAATCAATACATTCCTCTTGAAAGTTTTTGATGCATAAGCAATTTATTGTAAGTAATGTCATACGAGCATGGTCTCCAGAAGAAGAATCATCATTTGTTAATAGTTAAGGATGACAAAAAAGTGGACAAAGAGAAAAGAGGAAGACTATTTATTGTGTAGCCTACACTTATCATAGGGGGTTTTCCTAAGTGTAAACCATATTTTTGATTCTTCCTCGCAATTCTTGTAACTAAAGTATGTTGCTGTGCAGGGAGTAAGCAGAGACACTTGCAGAGTGAAATTTAACAGGTTTTCATCTGAAAATACTTTGAACAAATTAACAGGCCTTCATTGAGTCACAAAACCTTCAAAAAAGTAAATACCCTACACATGCAAACAATACATAGAAACAATGACCAACAGCTAACAACTAAGCAAAAATTATAGCCATCTCATTACTTTCATTATAGCCATTTCATTATTTCATATCAGGAGTTTGCAAATTCAAAAAGCTTTTATTAGTAGTTTACATCACAACAGACCTTTGAGTTGCCACCATCTCCTTCTCTCAGCCTTCTCCCATTGCAACTCCCAGTCTTACTTCCTGGTTCACCCTTAAATACTCCTACTCCATGTGGTCCGATTTTTCACATCCATACAACATATCAGCCCCGTTATCCCATGCGGCCTACCTCATTGTCAGTTTCACATTCCAACATGGTGGTCAGCAGAATATGATTGGATGCAGTGTTGGGCAGTAACGTGTTACTTAGTAACGTATTACTGTAATATTATTACTTTCCCCAGTAACGACTACGGTAAGGGATTACAATTTCCAAAACAGTAATAATACAACAGTTACTAATCTAAAGTAACGTTCCTTTTTCTGTTTACGATGACATTTACGCACGGGAGGTAAGTGCTGGCAGGTTACATTGGCTACCTGCCAAAAAGAAAAATGGAGGACGGATGAGGGAGAAGAGAGGCAGACTTTCAACAGGTGGAAGTATTGTCATTATTTTGACTTTGTCTCAGTCAAAGATGCAAAGAAAATTGTCATCCATTGTAAACTTTGGGCAAGTAGCAAAACATTTTCAACAGCAATAAATACAAAGGCAGCACAATGTGAAACTTGCAGCGGGAAGTAGCCAAATTTAGAAGCTGGACACAATATCAGCCCAAATGTGGTGTTTTGTAACGTTCTATGTTTTATAACACCATTGTTTACAATAGTTTAACAGTCAGGAGAGACTGTTACTTTAGTTTTTATTTTTGTTATATACTCTATCCTGTCGGGTTTGCGGACTGCATTGCTTGGAGTTATGCAGTTTTGCTAATTGTTGACTCCTCCTGTAAGGTTAATTATTGTTCCAACAAAATGGATTCAGTTCTAATAGGAGCTTGCACACTTTCAGAAGGGGGATTAACAAAAGTAATATAACTAATTACTTTTGGTTAATTAAAATAAAGGTATAGCTATCTGCCGGCAATTTGATTTAACCCTGCAGCTAAGGCTGGAAACCTGAACATTTTTCTATCCTGCTTCCATTACAAATCTGCGGGGACCAATCACAAACTGGCTTATCCACCTGGCGCACTATTGGCAGGTTTAACACGATGACGATAGCGATGGCAAGCAGCTTTTTGTTTACATTTATACTAACCAATTGCGTACAGAGTCATTTGAATTATGCCCGTTAATCACACCTCTTGTGCAGTAGAGAATACAGAGCAGACTCCCTAAACTAATGTTCAATTTAAAAGATTGAGTTTGGTCTGGTGATAGCCAGACTAGCTAAATATTGTGTTCAGACTAATTTATATATCCAATTTATGTATCCATTGCAAGTACTGTTATACTTATAATCCAACCTATTGATCTTTACCATAGACTAAGTATTACATTTAATAGCAATGCTTTGTCCAATATTTACACAATATTTGTAACATTTGTATAAACTACAGCACATAGGACCTTTTATTACCCACCACACAAGACAAGACCAGGAACTTAAATACAAGTAGGAATGAGCAAATGAAAACCAGCTGCGTGTTCTTAACTGACAAGACATGAGCAATATAATCAAATTGTCCAGAATAATTTGTACCGAAAAGAAATTGAGTCGATTTAAATCCAGCTCACCATCAGGGAGAGACTGTGATATTAACCCCCCGCCAAAGGCTTGACTCCAGACGAGTGAGACACCCCCACCAACAGGCATCAGGCTGGTGCAGGGGGCTGGTCCTCTGGATGAGCAGTACGGGGCAGAGCTTCGGTCACTATAGCAGGAGGATGGTCCACTTGAAAGTGCAAGGAGGGCGGAGCCTCAGCCTGTTTATGCAGGGGACTGGACCCCTGATTGAGACACAGCCATTTGGACCCCTGGCATGAGCACTATAGTGGACAGAACCACCGCTCCAATGTGGGTGTGGTGAGCTGGCCCCTTAGCACAGGCATGGTGAGCAGACCCTCTGGCGTTGGCATAGCGAGCAGGCCCTCCGGTATCACGGAGGGCAGAGCCACTGGCACTGAGGCAAGGGGTGGAGCCACTAGCATTAACATGGAGGGTGGAGCCACTTGCACAGGTATGGAGGGATGAGCCGTTGACACGAGCATGACAGGCAGAGTCACAGGCATGGGTGTAGTCAAGGAATAAAAGAATACAATTAATATGCATTAATTATTGGTATATTTCCTTTTCCCCTGGGGCAAGGTACTGAGTTATGTGATAAGGAAATGCTTAATAAAAGTGTAGAGAATGATCTTATTGATCTTATTCACCTCATAGATATTTCATATCTATAAATCTGACTCCATGTGTTTATGTGTTAGCTGAGCAAGTTCAGCCAGAGCCTAACAGGTGTGGACCTGGAAGCCGCTAGCTAGTTAGTCTAGATGCTCCAAGCCACGCTAAATGTGCAATATGGACGGCTACCTGTCCTCGCTAAGTGCCTGCTACAGCAGACGGGACCAATTTTGCATCAGCTCGCCCCTGCGTTTTGGATATGCTTCCTGGGAGCTGAACCGTATGATAGGGGCGCGGAAGCAAGGAATGCCCACGAATGAGCTGAACTTTCTCCCGGGCCAAATTGCCAAACAGATGCCTACTTGAGCCGGCTGCGGGCCCTGCTGCAGAGTAGTTACGACTCAGGAAGAACAAGTTCCAGGATAGCTTGCTAGCAAAGTGGGTGTGTGTGTCACAAATGAACAGAATATTAGTGTATGTAGTGTTAGTGGTTTGACCAGAACCACACGTGTTCGTTGATTGGTAAAGAGATAAACTCGCTGACAAATGGTTAACTTCTCAGCACAAGTTTAATGTGTAATAAATGCAATCCTCGTGTACATGGGACTCTCTGACACACCACACAGGATGGTCAGGGAAGTCTGGTCTGATTCCAGATAGTTCTTCGTTATATGGTCGAGGCAAGGCGTGGTTTAGACTCACCCTACCTTTGGAGGCGCCCTAGAGCAGACTTGCTCTCTCAGCGCGGGTCTGGTCTATGTCTCTTGGGTGGGGGCTAGGCAGAATAGCAATTGTACCAGCCTGTGCCTGGCTCCAGCTTGACCCCCCTGTTCCAGCTCTGCACATTCCGTAGCTTTCCACTGACTCTCCCCCACCCATAAAACACCAGTACTTCTCTATTCAAAATAGTTATGGCCTTATGCAGTTCTAATTGATAGTCTATGTGTTTGTACTTTA
>JACXGM010003933.1:12351-39885 GCA_016801145.1 Umbra pygmaea | reverse complement strand
GAGAGAGAGAGAGAGAGAGAGAGAGAGAGAGAGAGACAGAGACAGAGACAGAAAGACAGAGACAGAGAGACAGAGACAGAGAGACAGAGACAGAGAGACAGAGAGACAGAGACAGAGACAGAGAAGGATAAAAGGGCGGGAGAGAACATAATAGGGACAGAGAGACAGACGAGCTTGATTTAGTATGAGAGATGAATGGTATTTACTGGGCTTCAACTGACAGTGACTCGTCATATCATGTGCTGCATAATGGTCAGCGTGGACATGTGTCAGACATTTCTATATGGTCTGCCTATTGTATTTGCCTGTCATGTCTCAGGGACAATATATCTGCCTTCATTAGAAACAGGACAACGGCTTCACGGGCAAGATATTACAATAGCCTGAAGTATGATGTCTACAGCAGTTACCCTACAAACAAGTTCTGTTAAAAAGACAGCGGCACACAATAGAATATTCTCCTCATTCATAATGTTGTCATTGTACAAAGCCAAACAGACACATTTAACCCAATTTAAATCTTAGATGTTCTATGTGACCCGGCCTGTTTAAGAAGTCAAAGAGGACCAGAAGCTGAAGGTCAGGGTTCACCTGTAGCTTCAGGCCGCAACATCTCTCTCATAGTGACCTTGCTGAAAAAAATGTTATACTCTGGGCTAATATCCATCCATACCACACTCTACCTCTACCTCCTCTTCTCCCACAACCAACACTGTGTGACCTGTCTCATTTACCTCAATTCTGTAGTTGAGCACGAAGGAGGAGGTTAATTAGTGCAGGACATCAGTCCCAGGTTACTGATCTACAAGGCCTGGTCATCATAGGTTTTTAATTCTGTAAAGATGGTGATATTAGGCGATATAGGACCTATACTGTATGTCCATTATGTATCTATAATTGTAAAAACATTATTTAATGTAATTCAAATTATAGTTACTTTTTTGATGCATAGAAGTAAATAAAAAACATTTGGAACTCAGCTATTTTAGGAATTGTGTTTTTGTCTTGGCATTCCATATTCATAGAGAAAACTTACACAACTTATCTTTATGTTGATAGAGAACCTTGTGGGTCTCCAACGGTTTTGTAGCTAAAACTGTTAGTTTCTGGCATTCCATTTTGTGACGAGACTATTATAGAAAACAGCTGGTGAAAATTCTGAATCAATTAACATGATGCTCTGGTTGTGAAACCATGAAAACCAATGAGTTTCCAAGGCCTTTTTCCTGTGAAAATAAACAGCTGTGGAATTACGTCTGTCTTTTCAAAATAATTTTACCCTGATAGAAGATTGCAAACAGCACATTCGATGCAACGCAATCAACAACTGCCTTATATGGACAGGCAAGACAAAGTGTGACATTTATACCACGAACACACATGCAGATGCTGAATGGGATAACAATAATAGCACACTGAATAGAAACACACTTTCATGTTACACATACAGTACATGTAGGTTAAATTGCTCAAATACAAGCAACACCCAATGAAATTTTGTATTCTATTTAAAGTATCTCACAAAAGTACAGCCCTCACATTTTTGTAAATATTTGATTATAACTTTTCATGTGACAACACTGAATAAATTACACTTTGCTACAATGTAATGTAGAGAGTGTACAGCTTGTATAACAGTATACATTAGCTGTCCCCTCAAAATAACTCACACAGCCATTAAGGTCTAAACCACTGGCAACAAAAGTGAGTACACCCCTAAGTGAAAATGTCCAAATTCAGGCACGTGCGGGGGGGGGCTATGGGTGCTTGAGCACCTGCCCCTTTGCCTACGAACGTCCAAAGTGCCCTTTTGAGTGACCATTTAAATTATCAATGCTTCGTAAAATTTCACAAGAACATTTAAAAATGTATGTCTGAATCAATAATTCGAGAATAAAAAATGTTTAGAAGGAATAATCAGGGGCGGTATGGGGGTAAGTTAGAACAATTCAAAGGGCCCATGACTGACCGGGGCCCCAAAAAATAGGGGTCCTAGAGATGTGGTGACAACAGCTGCGCAGAGGGGGCCCAAATAGATTTTTTGTCATGGGGCCCAAAATTCCTGGCGGTGCCCCTGGTAATCATATAGAAGTAAAGTTGGTAGCCTTGCTTATGTATATTCCCATAAATCCATTGATCTTAATTTACTTATTCAATAGATGTTCTTACTTGAATGCTTATGTATAGTAGGAAGTCATTGAAATTGTTTATATGTTTGTTAACTATAGTCACATAGCCTACTACATCATGCCCCCCTAACATGGCAGATTATTACATAATGAAGGTTAATGAAACCAATGTTTTAAATAACTACATAAAAAGGATAATGAGCCACAGGAGTGGTTTCATACTGGTTTCATAAGTATTGACCAGTCTTTCCTATTAATTTGCCTTACCTCTCTATCCTGGTTCATTCTCCTATTTGTTGACTGCTACAATGCTTTTATTCTGTCCTTCTGCCCTACCTGCCCTACCTGCCCTACCTGCCCTACCTGCCCTACCTGCCTCTGCTAGCTGGCAGCACTTTCTGCAGAGGAGGCAGTGTTGATTAATGTGCACATTATATTGACAACTAAACAATATTCAGGCACACATTAAAACTCCTACTTAAAAGTATAAGTTATTTTTATACCAATTTAGATGTGACTGACAGCACTGCAAAGAAACATACAGTTAACAAAGCTTCCAAAAATCTAAATAGCTAACAAATGTATGATGCTTTCACAAACATTCAGTGATGATGCATGAGAATGTATGTAGAGCACCACCTGTAACAGGTTTAAAATACTATTCTAATGTATCTATTTGACCACTCACCTCCACATCCACACTACTGTCCCTCACATCCCTCTGACAGTCACCTGTCTGTGGCTCAGACACACTCTGCTCAATTGAAATAGGTCAAATAAGACTGTCAGTGTCAGACACTGTGGACAAAAATTGCCAATAGCAGTTCAGATGTATTCATGCTTGTTGGTCAAATGTAAGAGCAAATAGAAAGTACACTGATCTGTATTTTGGAAAATGATAAAGTTAATGAACTGAATGCCAGTGGTGGAAAGAGTACTGAAAATCTGTACTCAAGTTCAAGTATTGTTACATTACTGTTGGATAGCTATCACCACAAAATTACACTAACATGTGTATGAGAATGTATCTAGTTTAATTTGTTACCCTAATCGCCATCAAAGGCTTCAAATTTATCTCAATACAGAGGATAGGGTGAAATGCCCTAATGTAGAAAGTTTTAGCATTTTAGCCTTTTGTGACATATTGCGAAATAAAGCATACATTGCAGATAACACATTCAGAAAATATTTTTTTTTGATCACATGACACCACAGCTATGGCTAACCAATAGTTTCACTGACATTAATGTATTTATGGGGGACCTACAAGCACTAGACCTTAGTTGTCTCACATTAGGCAGTGTCCCACTTTAGGACAATCACCTTGTCACATTTTTTATATTTTATATTTTAGTCATTTAGCATATCCATAGCAACTTGCAGTGAATAAAGGGACATCCCCCTGGAGCAACGTAGAACAACAACATGTGACACAGTCGGGGTTGGGAATCGCTTACAAGTCTGACTGCCTAACCACTGAGCAATCTGACCCTGTGTTACCTTTAGACATTTTGTCTATACTAGCCTACTCATAAGTGATTGATCTGATCAACTGAACACAGCCTGACTGAATTATATTGCTTTAATGAAAAAATTGATACATTAGTGCGTTTTTAAAGGAATAAGGTATCAGAGGAAACTGAACTAGGCCCAAAATAAATGGTTTTAAAGGAATAAGGTATCAGAGGAAACTGAACTAGGCCCAAAATAAACGGTTTTGTGGCAACATTGGGTCATGGGAATAACAGTTACTTGGAAAGGGTGTGTCTGTGTCTATGCATGCGTGTGCCCTTCCTTTTTTCCTTGAGCCCCTGCCCCCCAAAATGTCTGTGCACGGCCCTGGGCCCAGTTAGCCATTTTCCCTCCCTGGTGTCATGTGACTCATTAGTGTTACACGGTCTCAGGTGTGAATGGGGAGCAGGCATGTTAAATTTGGTGATATCTCACATGCCCTCATACTGGTCACTGGAAGTTCAACATGGCACCTCATGGCAAAGAACTCTCTGAAGATCTGAAAAAAGGAATTTATATTAAGTGCAAGTGCTCAGCGTCATATCCAGAGGTTGTCTTTGGGAAGTAGATGTATGAGTGCTTCCAGCATTGCTGCAGAGGTTGAAGGGTTGGGGGGTGAGCTTGTCAACATGTACTGTGACATACTGAAGCAGAGCATGATCCCCTCCCTTTGGAGACTGGGACACAGGGCAAAATTCCAACATGATATCGACCCCAAACACACCTCCAAGACGACCACTGCGTTGCTAAAGAAGCTGAGGTTAAAGGTAATGGACTGGCGAAGCATGTCTCCAGACCTAAACCCTATTGAGCATATGTGGGGCATTCTCAAATGGAAGATGGAGGAGTGCAAGGTCTCTAACATCCACCAGCTCCATGATGTCATCATGGAGAAGTGTAAAAGGACTCCTGTTGCAACCTGTGTAGCTCTGGTGAACTCCATGCCCAAGAGGGTTAAGGCAGTGCTGGAAAATAATGGTGGCCACAAAATATTGACACTTTGGGCCCAATTTGGACATTTTCACTTAGGGGTGTACTCACTTTTGTGGCCAGCGGTTTAGACCTTAATGGCTGTGTGTTGAGTTATTTTGAGGGGACAGCAAATTTACACTGTTATACAAGCTTACATTGTAACAAAGTGTCATTTCTTCAGTGTTGTCACATGAAAAGTTATAATAAAATATTTACACAAATATGAGGGGTGTACTCAATTTTGTGAGATACTGTATCAAACCCAGAGTTCAAAATCAAAACATTAAACGAGCACAATGGGCATGCAATTTGCCCAACCCTGTAATACACATCTAGAACCGTGTTTGAAAACGATGACAGATGCTTTAATGCTGTCCCAGTTGACAGTTGATGTCTGATGGTTAAATAAATAGTTAATGGTGATAACATTAGAATATTTGACTTAAATTGATTCCTGAAATTAATCAGTCAAATAACAGTTTTCCAACGACCTTAAGTGTTGTTCTCTTACACCACTCTAATAGATTGCTTTGGTCGGGAGTGAAAACAGATTAGGGTTTATTCTTTTATGCAGGCATTCAGTTTGAGGTCATAGATCGATTGCTACTACTGGATCATGGAGAAGTCCTGTGCCTGCCTCCCTGCTGCTCTCTAGTCTTTTGGTCATCAAGTGCCCTTTAGTCTGGCACCATCCTCCACAGCCTCTTCCAGCCAGCAACGCTCTCCAGAGGGCCCAACCAACTGTGACATTCAGGAGTCTCTACTGTATATAATAGCTACCTATGCAACGTTTTAATATCCATCAATATTCAGAAAAACAATAAAATATATTAACACAACATTGTTAATAACATTTAATTGTGTCTTGAACCAACGCATTCTCATGGAAAAATGTGGGTAACCATACGTAATGGAAATTTCACTGCATTACATAGGCAAACTTATGGCTAATCAAAATGTGAGTTTTTTTACATAATTGAATCTCCGTTCTACCGGAACTTTTCCAAGAATAGCCCAATTGTTTAAAATTTAAAGTACTTGGGGAACGTTTAGTTCAGGGATAATATGCTACAGTAGGTTAGTGAGGTTAAGGTTAGGGTAACGTTAAGGTAAACTGACTTTTGTTTTCCTGCCTCCGGAATTGTCACATGTGGACATATGTTTAGTTTTTATACACTTTTGTATGTTTTTGTACGTGTTTATTCAAAAAAAAATTAAACATTGAAAACTCTGTGAATGATTCATTACTTTTAAAAGACAACTTTTACTGACGTGTTTCTTCCCCCCAGTGTGATGTTTGTTTGACCTACTGGACACAATTAGCATTCATTGTTAAAAAATGTATCAAAATAAGTGATTATTGAGTGGCATTGATGAACACTACTTTTAGAACCTTAGTCTGCACCTCTACTAAACACGCTTGAACACATGAACAAGTTCACAAACTATTTCCTGCTAATCACCCTCCACCGTGGCACTTGACACATATAGGTAAGTACATAGAAATAAATGATTCAAAACAGATCAAACTCTGTCTATGGTTAAGTCATCTACTTCAGCACTAAGTGTCTGCATCTCTTACCCTCACTTATTATCAACCCAATCAGTCGTCCTCGTTCAACAGACCAGTCTCCCCAAAGAAATAATGAGCTAATTGATTTAATGACGACATGGGTCCTTAGTGTGAGACTGGCTGTAGTCCCAGGGAGACAAATCTGTGTGTAATTTCTGTGGTCCCAGGGATAAGGGTCAGTGTGTAATGGATGAAATAAGGCTGAGGAAGGTCAACAGATTTGGAATAATGAAGCCAGTGTGTAATTATAAAGGGACCAAGACAGAGGCCCACATCTGAGGTCAGTTCTATAGCCCATTATTCTGTAATCACCTCTGCTCTTCACAGTATTACACTCACACTTGATTAGATATGCAGACAGCTTCCTTTGTCCACTCAATTAATACACACTTGTAAAGACTACAGTTCCCTGGCAACCTAGCCTGTAAATGTGTAATCGGGGAAGCGTATGTGTACTGTACATTATCTCCACGTTTCTAAAAGTTTTGTTATTTGTCTTGTCTGTGTGGCCAAAGGAGAACTATATCTCTTGTGAAGAAAGAGAGCCTTTAATTTGCCCACTTCTACATGCACAGTACAATGTATTTTGCAAAAGTACACTGTTGAGGATGAAATGAACTTTAAAGTGTCCAGAAGTGAATGAGTAACTGTGGAAGTAGAGTGAAGGAGCGTGGAACACTTAAGAATAGTGCTGGCTGACTAAATTAACTCCTGCCCCAAGTGACGAGAACATCCTATCTTGTCAGTTGAAAGGTCAAGTTCTTACGGATGTCTGCTACGGTGGAAGAGCACAGTGGGATGCGATGAAGTCAGAAGATTAGCTACCTCGTTCCGGTCTGTTCTCTCAGAAAAGTTAACAAAAGAATATTCCCTCTCTGACTCATGCTTCTACATGCCTCTGATTAAGAAAAAATATGAAAAACAGCAGATGACCAGGTCAATAACTCATACAGTAGGTGGTTTCAAGACAGCTAGCTTTAACAAGATTGTTTCCTCAACAAAATCTTTGCAAACCATGTCACAATTCCACTTGTGATAGCTGATTGCATTAGAACTGTGTGTTGGATCAACTACAGTAGCACTATTAATGTACTACTGTACATAACATATGCCATACACATTCACAACAAAACACATGCAGCTAACAATAACATAGACATTATGAAAGATAATTCAAATACAGTTGTTGGAACATCCTCCTCTGGGCTCATGAACACAACAAAAAAACATCATTACTCAATACAATCATCAAAACAGTACAGACGGAGACTCGAAAATGATTAGAACTTATGCCCGTGCACGGCTAACCCTCCGAATTGATTTAGGAACAATCCCTTCTACATGCAGCATGTGCCTGCAAGTCCAAAAAAAAGGGACATGGTACTTCCTGCTTCCTGAGCTACAATATACCTAAGTATAGGCTGCTCTGCAGACCGAAATATTATCAAATCAAGCATTCCCAGATCATCTTCATACAGCTGCTACTAAATAACAAAGTCTTTACACGAACAGTCCAGCAATTCACGTCTGTTCACCAACCTTTCATCAACAAGCCATGCCATCCAGACGGCTCACAAATCGACTTTTTTAAAATTATATTTTTATAATATAAATTGCAGATATTATAATTTCTCTCTGGAATGATGCATGTGTTCTTTCATCCACACAAGGTATAGCCTACTAGCTTAGGTCATATGCCCTATAAATCAATGACTGCCCATTTCTTTGTGGTACTGTAGGTGTAAAATTTGATTACAGTTACAGAGTATTTCTGTGGAGATTATGGTCTGTTTTTGTAGGCTACAGTAACAGCCCATCATGGACAGAAAGGGGTCACAGCTAAACCATCCAGTGCTCTATTGAACATGTGATCATTCTCCATGTAAACCTCCCTTCTCCGTAAATAGGAACCCTTAATAAATACTCATTAACAACTGTGTCCTGGATGCTTCTTGAATAAATTGTTGTTTGCAATTTAAATAATTACTGACATTCAGATGAGACTTCTCAGTAACAAATACATCATGATAACTGTAACTAAGTGTTTCAGATACTGTATCTCCTAAAAATACTTCTGGTGCACTGTAATCAATGTGTTTTTCAATAAGCTTAATTAGCTCACAATCCCAAAATGTGACCTTGCACCTTTTCGCTTTATCTTGGCCAGGTCACCATTTCAAATGAGAAAATGTTTTCAATGTGCCCACCTGGTTAAATAAAAAATAAATATTGCCTCACGGTCTAGGGAAAGCAGTACTCATTCTGCATGACTAGCCACCTTTAACATCTTGGATTGTTTGACCTTAAAACCAGATGTGAAAACTACAGTACACTTAGACATTGTTTTGAAATGACATTAGGAAAAGTTAGACCAGCTTTGATCAGCATAGACAAGTGTGAACTATTTTCAAATTAAGGCTGTACTAGGATGTTATAAATGCACAGACTGCTTTTAGTATTAATTTTGTCGTTTAAGCAGGTGGTTTGATGCTACAGAGATGTGCTCCTGAAGATCCCTCTGGCTGTATTTACTTCAGGGTGATGACTCGCAGGCTGCCTGATGACCCATGGGTCAATAACTGAGCTATGTTGGTTGGAGCAGAGGTGACATTTTTGTTGATTTTGTGTGACGCTGGTTATGATGTCATTGAATATTCTATAGTCCGTCAACACGTAGTTAAAGTATGAAACCAGTCATCAGATTCTAGTGTTTCAGAATTCAACTAACATTTGGCAATTGGTTTTTCACAGTTTATTCCACTTTCAACGTAATGTCTTCTAAAGGCCTATGGACAATTGCAGTTATATTAAACAAGTGTTTTAATTTAGAAAATAATTTTGTTAAAAGAGAGGAGGTTTTGTCTCCAGAAAAGATACAGTACTGTACAGCTGGGCTAAAAGAATACAAAGATAGTAGGATATTTGTTACAGTAGCTGTTGCAGATTTGTTTTTTGGATTTGTTACCCAGTATATACTGGTAATGGAAATAAGTGTAGTTTCTGTCTGTACCTGTCAACTGTGAGGCAAGAGAAAAACATGGGAAGACAATTCTGGAGCTTTGTTTTAATGTATCCACATAGACAAACAGCCAGCAGCGTCTATTCATAAAAAATACATCTCTGTGTAGTCTCATTGTAACATCTGCAGAACTCATGTTCTAACTGAAAAAAAAATAAACAAATGGGTTGTTTAAACACCGGGTGATTTATTTTTACCCCTTAGGACAATACTACTGCATTGTATTACAGAATAATTCCTCTTTTAAAAAGTTGATACAACTAATCAAGACAATATTTTGAAAGGCCTCATCAAACTCGGCAGTTTATTTTGAATGCTTTTGATATTCTGATGCAGGCTTCATTCAGATTGTTCCTTTGATCAGCGGAGAGTATGGAGGAATCAGGCATCTCGTTCCACGCTTGAAGTAGCTAGCTTCCATGTGCGTACTCCCCCTGGACGTTTCTCAAATGTTAGATGACAACCTGTCATGCTCAGCTTTACACGCCTGCAGCCAAACACAAGGGTTCATTCCCCATCAGTGGCTATCTACACTCTTAATATACTCCAGAGATACAATGAACGTGTATCTGTGTGTACAGTATGTGTAAGTATCGATAGAGTCAGTTTGTGCGTTTCTGGTGACAAGAGATCCTCCCTGCTACAGTAAAAACAGTATGGCTATATGACAGAACTATGTCTGTGTTTATAATAGTGTGTGTACAGTGGGTGTACAGTGTTTATGCTCTTGCATATTTCATAGCAGGATAAAGGCAGTGGTGCAATGACAGGCACCTAATCTGAACATATTTGATTGGCCTAGCATCGGCTGTGAAAAATAAGCCGGAGTGTTTGACTTGTTAAAAAGGATGTTCCTCACTAAAAGCCTTGTTGGCCCTGACATAACTGGGACGTAGATCTCCGTTTCAAAGCTAATAATCAATCCCCATGCTGGATAAGCTGACAGCATTCCCCCACTGTGTGTGATGCCAGCCTCCAACACAACACCACCTTCAAACGCATTGATTCAAAAAACAATTACGGCAGTTACCATTTTCACAGGAGACACCTCACAAATACGGATCTCTACCACCATTTAGGTGTAAACATTACATTTAAAGAACGTAATTGGTACCGTTTTATCCTTTACAAATCCTTCGCTCTGTTTAGGAGTTTGCTGATGCAAATTTCGGAGACCATCTTAACGATTTGCATACTTGTAAGTCAGTACTCCAGAAAAAGCGGCCAAAAGCATTTGGGGCTGCAGGGTAGGCAAAGGTTGCCGGTGTGAATACCCGAGCTGACAAGGTGATAAAACCCTGTCATTCTGTCTCAGAGTAAGACAACCCCAGTCGCTCCCAGGTTGTTGCTGTAAATAAGAATGTGTTTATATCATGTATAAATGATAAAATAACAGTTTAAAAAGCAAAAATGGGTCACTGAAAAATAAATACTATGTCATAACCACTGTATACACTCTCTCACTAGAGATTCCATAACTAATTGAGATTTGGCAGACATTCTGCTAATTTATTACGCATGTATGAAATACAGAAACATTTAGAAAATGTTTGTTTACACCCAGAATTCTTTTTCAAATACATTTTATTAAGACAGCAGGTTCAGCCTACATCTTGCACATAACAGTCAGGAACTAGTTGGGTGTGCTATGTGTGTCTACATCAGGAATCCCCGTAGGGGGATGGGAGTCAAGCAGGGCAGCTTCATCATTATTCATCCTAGATGCAGCATTAACACTGTGGATGACTTCCATCTGGGCCAGCCCGTCCAGAACACCACACCAGTGAGCAGAAAGCCACAGGACACTGTCTAAAGTCTATAACTCTATAATCCCTCACAGAGTTGAAAAAGGACCCACAGGCACACACATTTTTTTTACTAGTTAAGTATTCTATGAACAGACTTGAGAGCAATTAAAGGTAAATGTTTTGCTCATGGACTGAACAAAATATTTCTTTACCTTGTCAGCTCAGAGATTTGAACCAGCTAACTTTTGCTGATAGGCCCAAGCTACTCTATAATCCACCAGGCTACTAGCCTTAAAGGACAACTCCGGCGCAAAATGAACCTAGTGATTAATAACACATTGCTACCGAGTCGACCGTTCTCTGGGATATGTTTTCATGCTAATCGAATGTGCCCAGTTTTAGTGCGAACTGATAATTACCTTATAATGTTAGTTGTGAGGGCATGGATGAGGTAAAAATAAATTGCTATTTTATACCACTAACAAGGCTCAAAATAGCACCAGACTTCATAATGAGAGTCCCTACATGCTAACCGAAGCATTGAGAAATTTGTAAGTGTACAGACAGTTTATTAGAAATATAGTTTAAAAGACATTACCGTTTGTGTCTACAAGGCAGCCGCCATCTTCAGAAACAGACTTGACGTAGCACAGAGTTTGTGGTTTGAGTAATCGATTCGGTTTCTGAAGATGGCAGCTGCCTTGTAGACACGAACAGTAATGTCTATTTTTCTAATAAACTGTCAAAGTTCTCAGTGCTTCGGTTAGCATGTAGGGTCTCTCATTATGGTACCGTGAAGTGTGGTGCTATTTTGAGCCTTGTTAGTGGTCTATAATAGCAATTCATTTTTACTTAATTTGTGCTCTCACAACTAGCGTTATAAGGTAATTATAAGTTTGCACTAAAACTGGGCACAATCGATTAGCATGAAAACATATTCCAGAGAACGGTTGACTCGGTAGCAATGTGTTATTAACCCCTAGGTTCATTTTGCGCTGGAGATGTCCTTTAACAACCTCCTTGATTGCCACCAGCATACCGGCCTCATCCCTCTGGAGGAGGCATGGTTTGTCCTGGTCAGTTCCTGGGTGGGAGACCAGATGCTGCTGGAAGTGTTATTGGAGGGCCAAAAGTGGGCACTTTTCTGTCTGGTTTAAACATCCAATGCTGTCCTGGGTGCCGTTTCCGCATCTTTGCCTCAACAAAACAACTTTATAACTGGTTCATGAAAGTAGAAGATGGAGACGTGTCCTCTGATGCACATCTTACTAGTTCATTCTGCTTCTTATCTAACAGCTCATTCACACATCCAAGTTTTTTCCTGCACATTCAAGCTACTGTAGGAAGAGAGTGCAGTCTGTGGTAAACCACCACAGTTGAACTCACAGGCACACGACCTACCGCAAGGAGTTGCTAGAGCACAACGAGACAAGGCAGCACGCCCAAGATCCACCCATCCCCCAGGCACTCTCCTCTGCATGTCTCTTACTGGTTCTCACTGTTGAATCTTCATGTTGTTAACTGCGTTACCAGCTGCTGTGCAGCAGTGCACAGCAATTATGATCTGGTTTCTAAATGCTGTCCGGCTAATACTATTGCTATTAACATAATTGGGACTCCTGATTCAGGGCAGTCATGCTCACTGCTGCTCTATCGTTGCTCAGTGACTTGTCATTTTCAATTTCATCCCCTCTATAACAGGTTGTTAATCAATACAGTTACAGGTACAGGGATTCACCAGTCACTGCCGGAGGCAAACGCACGGAGGCATAAAGTGAGACGACGGCCTAGCCCAGCCCTCCTCTCTCCCCACTCCAGGAGCACCCACCTCTGCTCGTACTGGGATCCCATCAGGCTGATCACATCAAAGCTGTGGAACGATAGAAATCCACCTAACATATGGTATTGCACACTTGTCCACACCCGATATGATTCCCATGTGAGTAAAGCTTGTGTTGTTGGTTGAAGAGAAAACTAATTGTTTGTTTTTTGTTGTTATGTTGTGGAGGCCATGTTTGGTTAACACACAGCTCTGAAACCACCTTTCCAGAGGGCTTTGGTTAAAAGAGGTATGTGAGATTTCTAGTGTGTTTCTCAGATACATGGGAGACGACCTTGTGTGGCTTCAAACCCTGTGTGGTTACAAAGCTGTCCAATGGGAGGAAATGCAAACCAACCTTGTTTTTATTTTTCAAATTACTCTGCATTTATTCCCTGTTATTGATTTGGTATCTGGACATTGGTACAAGTTTTGTTTATTTGACTTTGGCATATTGGATATAAAATGAATCAATGACTAGGTTAAAGTGCAAGTGGAGACTGTCAGTCTTAATAGGTGGGTATTTACATGTTACATCCATAAAAAATGGAGCTTAATTACACCCATTTGTATAGATATTCGCCTCTGGTTTAAAGGACCAAATGTAGTTGGACAAAGTAATAACCTTAAATAGTCTTCATATTTACAACTTGAATATTTCTTTGTCTAGGGGTCATTTGCCATTGCTTACCAAATCACTGCTTTCTTTATGTAATGTACCAAGCAGTTGACTTTGGCACACCTAATGTTTTGGCTGTGTCTGATAAATTTATTCTGAGTTACAGTATTTAAATTATGAAGACATCAGCAATTGACTCCAAATGCATAGTGTGCGTCACATTGAAAGAAAAAAAGCGACAGCTGTGAATGCTAAATTGCTAATTCAAAATAAAATACTCTAAAACATAAAGCTGTTCTTTATTCATATAATCTTTGTATTATTTCAAATCTAATATGCTGTTGTACAAAAAACCTTTGATATTGTTTTAGGTTGTTCTGGACTACACTGCATATTCAATGTTACTATTTTACTATCTTCCTAAATTGTTTTATTCCCTTTAATCCGTTCTTTTTAACGTTTTTGTGAATCATGATGTAGCTGCCTCTTTTTTCATTTTGCTGCAGGCAGAAAATGTTTGCAGTTTCTTTGCGCCCATCGGAAATACCGTTGAGTCGCTGAGCTCAAATCATTTGAACTTTGACTCCAGCAGCTGCTGAACCCCTGAAGTGCAACAAATGGGATTAGTGTGGTCAAATCATTGTATGAACCAAAATAGAGGAGGAACTTATTTAATTGTATCACATTTTCTAAAACGATGCCTTGTTCCGTACTTTGCAGGTCACACCGCCTACCATGTGAAACCAGTTTTAGCCTCATAGGAGTTCAGTTCAGAACTTTTAGGAGTTCTTTTTTAGGATTTGTTAGTTCAGTATTCACGACAAAATAATATCTTTTTCACATCCCAGAACTGATCATAGTGTCAGATGAAGCTAATCAAGGCTATGAAATAGACTGCAAAGGGCAGACAGTCACCCCCTTATGCAACATCATTCATGATGAAATCTTGTTGTTCTGAGTATGGCTTAGAATGTGATCTTTAAGGAGTTTGAGGTGAAACAATTCAGAATAAATGAGTTGTGAAGGCGTGAAGGAGCACACTCTTACTGTTCTATTCTGATCTGTTCTGTCTCACTGGGTTTATGAGCCATGATGGTCTTGTCCTCTGGTTCCCTGAAACTGCGTCACTCAGTTGATTATTTTTGTCAAATGTTACGGGTGTGTCAGCCAAGGAGTTCAGAGAGTTGTTTTTATGTACTCATTTGTTAATCTATGGTGCCTTCAGCCATGACCTGAAAAAGGCAACCATACATGCCAGAAATTCTCCAGAATTACATTCTCAGGGAACTAATTTGAAAACATGAATTTTGTTATACGCCAACATATTTAACCTTTTTTAATGTTGCAGCTGCATGTTTTACTAAAAGGCTATATCAAGTGGTTTATTTTCCCTTTAACTTCGAGATGGCCTAGAACATAAGGGCTTAATTAGGTATACAATAATTTCAATCAAATAATAAAAATATATATATTAGGTTAATCGATTTGTAATGTGATTGGTAAAATGTTTATTAAGTCGTCTATTTAAAGAAGTTCTTTGGAAGTCGAGACGTTGAAGCGATGGGAGAGCTGGCTCTGTGCGCTCTCTACGTTGGGGTTTTTGGCCACTGGGTCCTCTCAGCAGGGGGACAGGTCTGGTATATCACAGCCAACAATTAGTCGAGGTATGCCAGCAGTTTTGGTGGCTATGAAGTCCCTTTCTGATTCAATTTCAATTTCCATATGATGATGCTCAGCAAACTGTGATTAAAAGACAACTTTATGAGATTGCTGGGTCTCCAAATGTGATTGGGCGATTGATTGTACTCATGTGCATCTGTAGCCACCATCCATGAATGATTACGCATTTATCAATTGCAAAAACACTAATTCAATCAACATTTAGATCATATGTGATGCCAGGATGTTTGTTGTAATATGGTGGCCTGGGGGGACGCACAACTCTTATTTTTCAAAACTACAGCGTTGGAACAAGGCTACAGGAGGGTGCACTGCATAGCTGGAGATTCATCTCCTCTGTGAGTTACGCCAACATAAAATTATTATAAAAGTTCTAAATAGTTCTTTAAAAACAGTTTGATGTGATTCCTCCAGGTGACAAAAGTTATCCCCTCACTGAGTACCTTATAACACCGCTTGCATAGCCCCAAACGAGCAGGAGCACAGGTTGAACAGTGTGCACACATGCATAGGAACCACAGTGGAGAGATGTTTAGGTTTGCTCAAGGGCAGGTGGCTCTGTCTTGGGTCAGCGGAAGGGGGGGGACTCTGCTATACACTCCAGAGCAGGCCTGCAACATAATTATGGCATGCAGGGTTCTCCACAATATTGCGCTGGAGAACGGGGTGCCATTCAACGAAGATCTGTGGCTACAACAGCCACCATTGGGAGCTCTACGAAGGAGACAGGATCTAATTCTGCGCTTCTAATATAGTAAGTGCTATCTTTGGGTAAGAAAAATACAATGTGAAATATTTAGTGAAAATAATTCATTAATTTGAAATGTACTACAGGTTCTCGTTTATCGCTTTCAATGACTGTTGCTGTCAAATCAGTCCACACCGCATTTTTCATTGATCCATTGATGCCTAATTTTAAGCCTCCAAATAAAACCAAGTGGTTTGTCATGAATATTGGTGTGGTGTAGAGAGAGAGGAAGACCAGGCAGGCAGTTGATGGATGGATGATATGTAATAATTTAATCCAGGGATACACAACAGGTACGTAGCAGCTGATAAATAGTGTACAGTATATACCGAGTATGCACAGCTAGGGATGCTCATATTGACTGTTTAACCATTAACCGAGAGTAAAACATTTGACCGATTAATACTATCAGTTAAATGGTTAAGAAGTTTTATTATTTTTATCCTGTTTTTTCCTTTTTTTTAAATCTTTACCCCGTTTTTTCCTTCCTCTTCTCTTTTTTTTTTCCAGCCCTCCGGAGCAGATACGCAGAGCCTCTATTTCTGCCGGA
The DNA here is from genome assembly GCA_016801145.1 of Umbra pygmaea. Taxonomy (NCBI): domain Eukaryota; kingdom Metazoa; phylum Chordata; class Actinopteri; order Esociformes; family Umbridae; genus Umbra; species Umbra pygmaea. The sequence goes on along the minus strand of JACXGM010003933.1, from coordinate 23,516 downwards.
TGCCGGAGAGCTCCACAACAATTCAGCACAGTATATATGCTGTTATATCGCGCGATCATATGAGAATTTGCAAGGGTCCTCATGTCAGTCAATGTCAGCCGTTCCGCAACAAATACGGACCTGGTGGGTATTGAATGACGGCGGAGCACGGAGCTGACACGCAGTGGAGCCGATCCGCAGCCGTTCCGCAATTGATGGAAATTTTGGGTAATAACTCACAATCACAAACAGGTAGCTAACTGATGTCTTTAAGTGCAGCAGGGCGGGGGGAGATCGATGCGTCACACGGACCGGGGTGGATCGGAAAAGCAATGCAGTGTGTTTTTGTGGGTCGATCGCTTTTTTGTAATATTTTAAATATATAGTAGGCTAGTGAAGTTGTATTGTTTAAAAAATAATAATAATTAAATAAACACTAATTTGGGCGGCGCCCCCAGCATTTGCCTAGTCCGCCTATGCCACGGGACGGCCCAGGCAACAAGAGCACTTCCCAGGTGCATAACCATGCATACGAGGTATTCTTTAGAGCACTCACATACATTTCCCCAAAATAGTGCTTTATTGTCATCATGTGATTATGAGTATGTGGATTTCTAATCAAACATTTGTAAAAGCCAATTACAATGATATGACAAAATTACAGAAAACTCAACACTTTTAAGTTACCTGCATTCTGTGTAGAATGTAGCCTCTAAATATTAAGCCATTGATGGATAAAGCCCATATGAAATAAACTATGCAGAGAAAGCTAACTGAATAGCATACTATGAACATCCTTACCGTCCACACATGAGGGTTTATTGCGTGTTGTCCCCGCCACCTTTCCCGGTAGACAGGAGCACTTGACGGTCTGAGAGCGCTCCTCGATACGGTTCTTATTGCAACACCGGTGGGCTGCGATCACCTCACATGTCCCTCCTTCTGAGAACAGAGACACAGAGACCCATGGTTAGCCTACTGCTGGACACCTGATCACTTTGATTGGGTGATTATTGGGAAATGTAAACAATTATGGCACAATTAGTCCTCAGTGACACAGATTTCACCATCGTTTGTCAAAGAATTCAATCTCTCAAGTGAGTGTTGTGGTGGAAATAATTTACTCAAAGTCCGGAGGATGTGTGAAATAGAGCAAAATGCTTTATTGTTTCCAAAAATAAACAAAGCTGAGTTTTTCTGCAGGAGAACTATTGTTAATATCCATCTTGTATAATGAGAATGACGTCAAAACAAAAGAAAAAGGTTTCTGAGGGAAGTGCTCAGGCACAATTGCGGTCTGGAGATATGACAGTGTAAATATAAACAGTATGGAAATTATTTTGTCTTAAAAATGTTGCTGAAATCTATCGGTTTGTAAACGCGGCCTTAAAGTACATTCCTGTGACATTGTGTCTCCTTTTAGCTGTTCATAACACTCTGTCAGTCACATTTTACAAAAGAAAACATCTATAGTTGCATAATTCATTGTCACAGTTTTAAAATAATTAAATTCCTGTACATAATTTCAATAAAATCAGCAACTTCTAGAAAATACCAAACAAGTACATAGCAACACATAATGACATATAATAGCAGTACTTCTAAACATTATTTAAAAGATTTTATACTAAAGACAAAGATTTTATACTAATTATATGAGACACCCCAATGTAACATGTGATCTTCCTTTCTTATATCAAAGCTACATTACTTTTTATTGCCTTTACATAAAACTACGTTCACACAAACGTAAAACTACTACACATATTATTAATTATTACACTTTGGTATAAAGTTTTCTATCACACTTATAGAACTACTATAATCAATAAAAAACCTCTACAGAGTAATTCCTACAATTTGGGAGTGTGAACTGTCCTTTACACATGTTTTTTTGCCTGAGGATTACAACTGAAGCTTTTTGCTGCACTATCAGTCATCAGTCTGAGACTCGTTTTATTGCAGGCTTTTAGTTAAAAATATAAAATGCTATTGCTCAAACTACCACAAATGTTCCTAGATATACTTTGTAGCAATGTTTTTACTGGTCTTTGAATTGTTTTGTCTGTACTAACATGTCATTAATGTAAAAGAGTGGTGTAGAGCAGGCCAAGATGCATGAAAGCCAATTATTATTATACAATTATTATTATTCCATATCTGAACTTTGAGCTAAGTTAACACATTACGTTTGTGTTTAACTTACTTTTCTTGTATTAATTTAGGTCTGACAAAACTACATGTTTGTTATTTTGACCAGTTATCATTTTATGCAAATAATGATGTCAGTAGTTTATGGAATAAAACAAAAATAAATTTTCTACACAAACACATACTTATCAGTAGTAAAACCAAAGAAACTGACAATTTTGCATTGGTCTCTTAATTTCTGTCAGCGCTGTATATTAGAATTGGAATAATAATACCAACTACTCCATGGGCCAATATCCTCTCCGCTTCTGAAATTTGAAAGACCTGAACATTTTGAAACACTTAAAATTATGACTTATTCAAAACACTAAAACTAATGTGTTTAACTATTTCATGCCTATGTTTGTTAGATGACAGACTACAGTGCCATTTATATTTTGCAATATATGTCCCGAAGAGATTTAGATTATCCAATTTAACTTCTTGGTCAGCACGATTGCCTTAATTTCACTCTTTGCATTTGTGAAATTCAATCTGTGACATTCATGTTATATTTCTGCATAGGATGTTGGTATGTTTAAAATCTGCATATATGAGTGGAGAAGGTAGAAGGAAAGAGAGGGAGAGTGAAGCAGGTAGATGGTTTCCAGGTTTAATGAACACAAGTCCGGGAACATACATATATTTCAGTTGCAGGATACAGCCGAAGCGAGTGCACAATGGATATACTTATATAGCTTAACGTGCTCTCACAGTGGCACAGACACTGACAGCTAACATACAAGTACAGAGCATAAACTTCCAAATTTCAATCACGCATTGAAGCGAGTGCACAACGGATATACTTGTATAGCTTAACGTGCTCTCACAGTGGCACATATACCGACAGTATGGATACACTTCCAAACTTCAGCGACACACTTTTCACAACTTACATTAATGAGCACGGCTGAACTCAATCATCCATTAGATCTACAAGATACCAGCCTAATCTAAACTTAAACCCTATCTTAGCCTAGAATTTGCGTACACAAGGTCAGACCAGATTTGAGATTTCTTCGCAGCCTACGATCACGTTCAAATTTGCTGTGCTTTGCGTAGGAAGTTTTAGGTCGTTTCAGGTCGTACGCACGTTTCATAAATGAGGGCCAGTGTTCTGTAAAAAAACAATAAAAAGTACTGGTAACAAATATACCAGTACTTTTTCAATTATTTTGCCTTCAGTACATTTCCCAAAAGTTTTTTGTTATTGTCTTGAAAAAGATGTCCGCAAAATAATAAAGAAAGTACTGGCAACAAATTACCAGTACTTTTTACTGTTTTTTCAAAAGTATTTTTTACAGTGTAATGGATTCCGAAATTGTAGTAACAGCAATTCGGTATCAAATCAAATTCATAAAATATCATACAGTATGTTTAAGAAAATTCCAAACTGTATCATACATTTTAGCAAATTCATAATATATACTCAGTTTTGTTAAAATATTTACCATAGCATATATTTTGCTAATTCTAATGTAATAAAACCTATTGAATCATAAATTAAGATATCATAGTAAGATTATATGAAGTATACCATATATTATGTCTTTGCTGTGAGACTTGGTTACACCCTGTAAGACCAGGTTCATTTTCAATACCTGTGACTATATCTTAAGCCTGCACAATAAATCGTTATAAAATCACAATCACAATTCACCCCAGTTCCCGATTTAATTTTAAATGACCTTGATTGTAATTTGAAAATTCTAATTTTTTTGCACAGACATATATATACAGATAGAACCTGTATCAGGACTAAATTTAGTTCAATGTCTATATATCACAATTTCTGGTAGCCTACTGTACCTAAATGGCCAGTATGTACTTTATTTTCTTTATTCATTGAAGCCTCTATGTTTACATGCTTGTGGTGATGCGCAATGTGCTATAGGTGCCAAGGAAAATCTATGTTTGGTACTGCAAATTTGTTTTGTCATGGTTCATATGTGCAATAAACATTACACTTTGTGAGAAAACGATTGTGGCAGAGAATCGTGATATCAAAAAGATAAGCAAAAACAACGCGATTCATATTTGTCCCCGAATCGTGTACCCTACTTGATTTAAAAATAAAATAAAATCCATTCCCTACAGTTATGCAGGGATTATTTTGTCATTGCAATTGAAATTGCAAAGAAGGAATTAAATAGTTATTTCGTTTTCATACTTGATTTGTCTTCTGTTGATCAATATTAATTCTGCATTTTATACTGTGCTTTTTTGTACAAAAAGTTGTTCTGGATAATAAATTGTTTAAAGAATATCCTTCCACCATTACTCTAGATATATTATGGACATTGTTATTATTTTATTATATATTATAATGCAAAAGTCCTACTTATAGCCCCTTTAAATACTGTATGTGATATTCATATTTTTAAGTGAGACCGATGCCCATATTGTAGGAGAGAGTCATTACGCTCCCCTATGTCACATTATTACTCCACACTGCGGGCTGACTAGGTTAAACAACCCCAACTCTCAGTAGTTCTGCTGCAGAGCTGACATCATTCACAACAACAGCAGCACAATGGACCTCAAGCTGACAAAAGAATTGCTACCGAATTCAGAGGAGAAATGTGCCAATGCCACTGGTGAGAGAAAATAACAATAGGGATGGATTTGGGGAGGGAGGGACTGCTGAAGTTTAGGGACATCCCTCCTCTCCTAAAAATGGAGAAATGACAACACAGGGTGAGGGGGATGAAGAAAGGACAGGAGCCTGTGAGAGTCACGTCTGGGCCGGTAAGTAATGAGGGAGCCAGTGAAAGTGCCCCTTTCACACAATTATAAAGTGGCGGGCTAATGCAGCCAGCGGAGTTTCAGAATAGGGGCCCTCCATCACCGCGTGGCCCTCTGCTCATGCCCTGGGAAAAAACTATTTATCTTCCTGTGACAGCCACAGAACTCCACCGTCCAACAATTAAACTGGAGCTCATTCGGGTACAGAATAAAGGAACCAGGGATGAACAGAGAGAGAAAGAGAGAGGAGAGAAAAGGGAGTCAAAGAACACTTCCAGTTATGTAGCAGCACACGCCTGTCCTCATGCTTCGTTGCATTCTAAACATGGTGATAAAATCATCATCCTTTCTTATTGAAGGCTTGTTGTAAATGTTTGAAGTGGTAGAGTCCTAAAAACGATCTAAGCTGAGCTCTCACTGGGCAGGGCAACACTTTGGTAACACTTTTCTGCTCACATTTTCATCAAGCGTTGCCCTGCCCAGACCACATGCAGTGAAGACTGGGATCAAAATGAGAACATTTGCAGTCATGTTTGCCTGGGCTGTCCTGCAGTATTAATGTCACTCTCTACAAGTTTAGCTGTTGATATATCGGACCGTAAGGCAGAACACAAACCATAAAAGTGAGGAAAGAATCCCTGGAGTGAGCTATATTTAAACTCCCCAAACCCACAATATGTTGAACTTATTGAATATTTTAATGGTAGTTTCCTGCCTGGAGACATGTTAGGTAGAAGTTGATCTCTCACGTCTACCTAAATAATATTTATCATAACCCTTAACCTTTTATTGAGGATTGTCCAAATCCAAAATTACTCCATAAAAATGGACTGTTGTTTGGTCAATCGGAAATATCAAAGCGCTGTGATGACCATGTAGAGTAAATCACGTAAGGTGGTCAAGGTGACCTAGTGGTTACAGCATGACTGCTGTTCAAAAGGTCCCTAGTTATAATCACCAAGGTGAAAACCGAGGTTTTGTCTATGAGGAAGACAGATGTCCTTAATTGCACCTCCCTTTTTTAGAAATCCTACCTTTTCAAAGACTGCCTTAAATAGTAATACAGCCAACATCTCTGGTGTCTGATGCCTTTGTTAAGTATGTTTATTATTGGATGGTCTATTTTCAAGCCAAGACTTTTGCTGATAACTGATAGAAGGAATATATTGTCAGTGTCTTGTGAAATCATGATTACTTTGATTACTTTTGAAAAACATTCACTAGTCTGTTTTATCCAACAATAAACAAATTTTAGCCACACATGAACATGGACTGACTACCTATCTATGCAATGAATTAACAATGATTATTGTAATGACTTACGAGCACTATTATTTTGAAATGGAAAGTCTGAGTTTGTGTTGCCGGCAAGATATACTGTAGTGTTTCCTGGCAAACCGTGCTTGCCTATAGCTAGCGCCGGCGCTGTGTATTGTTAATATAATATCGCTTTATTCACGTTATGTTTAGTTACGGTTATTCCCCGGAAATTAGAGCAACTAGAGGAGTCAAAGTTTACATGACGCCATTGATGGGTGACAAAACGAAACGTCTCGAATTACATTACAAATTTCTCTGGATTTGAAAGTTGGTGGAAACATTTGAGAGAATGTAAGTACACAACTAAAATATGTATACAGTGGGGCAAAAAGTTATTTAGTCAGCCACCATTGTTCAAGTTCTCCCACTTAAAAAGATGAGGCCTGTAATTTTCATCATAGGTGTATTTTCATCATATATTTCAAATATGAGAGACAAAATGAGAAAAAAAATGTTTTATTACATTGTAGTATTTTGAAGAATTTATTGGTAAATTCCTTGGTGAAACAAGTATATGGTCACCTACAAACAAACAAGATTTCTGGCTCTCACAGACCTGCAACTTCTTCTTTTAGAGGCTCCTCTGTCCTCCACTGTATTAATGAAACCTGTTTGAACTTGTTAACAGTATAAAAGTCACCTGTCCACAACCTCAAAAAGTCACACTCCAAACTCCACTATGGCCAAGACCAAAGAGCTGTCATAGGACACCAGAAACAAAATTGTAGACCTGCACCAGGCTGGGAAGACTGAATCTGCAATAGGTAAGCAGCTTGGTGTGAAGAAATCAACTGTGGGAGCAATTATAAGAAAATGGAAGACATACAAGACCACTGATAATCTCCCTCGATCCAGGGCTCCACGCAAGATCTCACACTGTGGGGTCAAAATGAACACAAAAACAGTGAGCAAAGGGGACCTAGTGAATGACCTGCAGAGAGCTGGGACCAAAGAAAGAAAGGCTACCATCAGTAACACACTACGCCGCCAGGGACTCAAATCCTGCAGTGCCAGATGTGTCCCCCTGCTTAAGACAGTACATGTCCAGGCCCGTCTGAGGTTTGCTAGAGAGCATTTGGATGATCCAGAAGAGGATTGGGAGAATGTCATATGGTCAGATGAAACCAAAATATAACTTTCAGGTAAAAATGTGCCCCCTCAGTTTCAATGGGCATGGTTATTTGAGAGCCAACATTTAAAGGCCATGTCAACCTGGTTTAATGGACCAACTTGGACAAAAACAACTACTGCACTTAGTTAATTCCTAATCAAGCATTTAGCAGGGCTGCTCAATCTTTCTCCTGCAGTGTTACTGTCCTGTAGGTCTTCTCTTCAAACCCAGTTGTTACTAACCTCATTAAGCTTTATATCCAACTAATCAGTAGAATCAGGTGTGCTAAATTAGGGTTGGAATTAAAACCTATAGGATGGTAGCGATCCAGGAGCAGGGTTGAGCACCCCTGGTAATAGTCTTTTTTACATAATCTACTGCTTTTAAAACTGACAATTGTTATTTTGGGCCAAATTTGAACATATTTGAAAATTGCGATAAATTGTGATTAACTGCAAAAAATAATGAGCTTAATCGCGATAATAAAATTGTCAACAATAAAAAATTGACAGCACTATTAAATATATTGAACATTAACCTTATCAGCCAATAACAATAGGGTCACTCTGGATTGCAGTATTGTTATATGAAACACAGTTTGCAGGATTAGATTAGCCTGGTTGACACCAGAGAGGGTCTGGGCAAGGTTCATTCACAGCCCATTTCCAGCAATAGACGCTGCTCAAATGCCTCTCTGCGCAATTGCATATATCAGACTTTAATATCAGAGTGTTGTTCTTTTCTCGGATTTTAACAAAAAGGAAACGTTCAAATCGCTTAAAACAGATACAGTTGTAATTGTATGCTTCAACCAATTACAGTATATAGCTGCGCTATCGTCATCGTGTAAAGCCCACCTCAACAGTTGTGATTGGTGCCTCGATTCGGAAAAAATGGAAATGGGCTTGAATGGGCTCTTGGCCAGAATGAATTGCAGAGCAAATCTCAAATTTGCCGGAAGTCCGTCAGGGTTCTCCCAAGCTAAGATTAGATTGAAAGTCTGGTCTCGCACCGAAAAGAAGTACTGCTTCATCACAGTGGATTCGAGTTTCAAGGATTTTTGTAGTTCATTCCAATCAGCGGGGAACTGGATGGAAAACTGAAAGGAGTGGCGACCAAAGGAGGCACAGGCTTTTGTGGCTACCAGAGAGGTATACCTGCAGGTTGAGAGTGGGTGAAGTTCTGGAGTTTAGTGACCTTGGGTGGGGTTTTGCCTAATAAGGACTTGTAGATGAGATGATACCAATGAATTAGGCGCCGAGTGTGTAACGACGGCCATCCAGTACATTAACAATTAAAAAAACTCTTCCATCCATCTTCCAGCCTTCTTCCATTGCCTCGCGTCCAGTCTCAGGTTGCCCTGTAGATGGTGCCAACGGTTCAAATTGATACAAGCTTTGTGGTGGCTTGGTCTTGGCCAGATGTTAAAATGGGGTTGTTCATTGTTCACCCAGTGTTCAGTGCTCAACCAGGAAGCGCCACAGGTAGTCATTCAGGCGCTCATCATCTAGCTCATTCTTGGTAGGGCTCCAGGGATGTGCCACCAAACTGCTACAGTACTTCTCATTCAGAACACTGCTGCCCACTTGGCGTTCAACCTTTCCAAGTTCTCCCACATTACCCCACTTCTACGTACACTCCACTGGCTCCCAGTTGACACTCATATTGGCTAAAAGGTGATGGTGTTCACCTATGGAGCAACAAGAGGAGCTCCTCTTCCCTTTCCTCAGTTAATGCTCAAACCCTACATCCCTACATGGGCTCTTTGTTCTACCATGGTTCCTGGCCATTGTGCACCTTCATGATGTCAGCTCTTGACCCGCACAGTAAAAACTCTTCTCTGTCCTGGCTCATCAATCGTGGAACCAGAATCAATCTTCCACTGGGTCTCTATCCGTCACAATTGAGTCTCGATCTGTTTTCAGGAAACATCTGAAAACTTTCATTTTCAATGAATACCTACACCAGTTCCACGTGCACCACCACTCTAGTCTTTTTCAAAATGTTTTGTTTATTTGTATAATCCTCTTTCCAGCAAATGTTGCCCATTCCCTGTTTCAAATATTGAATGCGCTTACTACAGAGTTGTAAATGAGATGTAACAAATGTATACACCTAAAGTATTTCGTAGATTAGTTTCTGCTAAATCACTAAAATGTAATTCGACATTGTAATTTATCTTAATAAAAAAACAGAAGATTAAATTGGTATCATCTTTTTTGGTCTCCCAGTTATTGGTAAACAGCATTGTAATCATAATCGGTCGACCTCTAGCCCATACACGAATATCCAGGGGTGTGTGTGTGTGTTATGGCTTCAGACACTGATGTGAGGTGAGCAGCTCTTAGCACAGCCATCAGCTACGTGGACATTATTACAGTTTGTACCGTACCATCCGTAGTATTTAAGAGGGATCCAGAAAATGGAAGGGAGTTGTTATGGGAGAGGCGAAAGGAGAGGACATGAAAAATGGCAACTCACTCTATGTAACAAATAATCACTTGTTGAATAATTGCAAACTCCTGATCAGTTTATGAATATGGAAGAATTTAAAGGTGGCTGTGATTTTTGACACGACATCACAGGGTCAGACGGGACACACCAAAGGGCAAATGGTCACATGGACAATACATTATGCTTCTCACATACACCTAAGTTTTTTTCGACCATGATGTCAGCAAGGAACAACTACTTGTCAATAACCTGTATTTGTGTATACAGACTTTTGTGCGTGCGTGTACAGTATGTGTGTACCTGTCTGTTATGTGCCTGTGTGTCTGCATGTGAAAATGTAAACACAGTGTACTGTACACGTGAATGTGCAACGTGTGCTTGATGGATGGACCGTTTACAGACTGTCACCCAGTTAAAGGGTTTTAACCAAACACCTAGAAGATGGAGTAGGTGGTTCTGCTCTCTACCCTTCGGTGGGACGAGGTGAAGGGCATCGACGAGTGCATTGACTGGTCATTTTTCTCCACGGAGCCAACAGTGACAGCAGTCATTAGACGACTGGATGAGGTGATTATGCTTAAGGAAATCAATGCTTCATTGTTTTCAGCTTAGCCCGATGGCCAATTAAAAACACACTAATGAGGAGCGCTGCAATATGATGAGATAGAAATGGAGAGAAATAGAATATTACAGCTCCCGGGATTAATCACCAAACTGAATGCACCCCTGACCATTAAGTTGGAAAGCGGGTATGTATGACTGAAAAGTTTCTGCTATATATGACTTGTTTCATACACCCACATATATAATACACATGGATGTACAGTAGAATGGCAATTTGGTTGACAGTTGGTTGACAAGACAGTTGCCAGCTTGTTGCCTACAAACCCAGTTTTTGCTAAACCTGTCCAGTTTGAGCAGGGAGACTATCAGTGTTTGTGTCCATGTCAGTGAAAAGATAACAGAGTGCCTCTCCATGCTCTTGCCTCTCCTAGGAATTAACTGCAGTCTAATCTATGCAGAGTGTGTCCTGATTGGTAATCATTGATGGAGACTCTCTCAGGAGATTGCTCGCTCTCCCTCTCCCTCTCCCTCTCTCCCTCTCTCTCCTTTTCGCTCCCTCTCTCTCCTTCGCTCTCCCCCGCTCTCTCTCTCTCTCTCCCTCCCTCTCTCTCCCTCCCTCTCTCTCTCTCTCTCTCTCTCTCTCTCTCTCTCTCCCTCTCTCTCTCTCTCTCTCCCTCTCTCTCTCTCTCTCTCCCTCTCTCTCTCTCTCTCTCTCTCTCTCTCCCTCTCTCTCTCTCTCTCTCTCTCTCTCTCTCTCTCTCTCTCTCTCTCTCTCTCTCTCTCTCCCTCTCTCTCTCTCTGA
>JACXGM010003933.1:0-12251 GCA_016801145.1 Umbra pygmaea | reverse complement strand
GTCATACCGATGCATTGGGAAAAGATCCTGTGTGGCAACATGTAATATTACTATTATGTGTATCTACAATTTTATGGATGTATGGATGCCATCCCCTGCTAAAAAAATAGTTTTACAGCTGAGTCTAATGACATGTAGCATTTAGTAGGCATTTTTTAAATCTTAAAACAATTTCTAAATGTTAAGCAGAGAATAAATCGTTTTCATGAAAAATTGTATCTTTATTTTGTAGCATAATGTATATAAAGCATACTGGCTATGGTCATTTGCATTTAACCCTACAGGGATATCAAATGAAAAATTGATTCAAAGAATTATAAATATATTTTCAAAACAATTATATAATGAAAAGAAGTCAAGGGTACAAGACCTTGCAAAGAGTGTGAAATGCTAACTACTCAGTGTCCAATCTCTGAGTAGGTTAAAGTCACTGGTTAGCATCCCCATGGAGTCCATACTGCATGTGAACGAGGTACTTAGCAATGAGGTACTTAGCAATGAGGTTAGCAATGCTAGCTACTAAGCAAACTAATTCTACATCAGGCAAGGTTGTTTTTTTTAAGTTCCCTTCACAACATTTTAGAGTGTGTTTGTGGGAATTTGTGCCCATTCAGCCCAAAAAGCATTTGTGAGGTCAGACACTGATGATGGACGAGATGGCCTTACTCACAATCACTGTTCCCATTCATCACAATGGTTTTCAATGTTGTTGAGGTCAGGGCTCTGCAGGCCACTCCAGTTCCTCCATACTAAACTCATTGAACCAGATCATTATGGACCCTGCTTTTTGCAGAGGGGAACAGTCATGCTGGAACAGGAAAGGTCCTTCCCCGAACTGTTGCCACAAAGTTGGAAACACCAAACCCTGAAAAGAGCCCCAGACTCGTATCCGTCCTCCAACATTTTTAGGGGTGTCCATTCTTTTGTATACTCTATAAACAGTAGTGTACTGTACATTGCATCTCTAATTTAGAGCAACAGTATATAGGCAGTTAATATGCACACTATGTTTACTTTCATCACAGGAATATCTGTATCTGAAAACAAATAATATCTTTCGCACAAAATGTTTTAACTATACCAGAAATATTACAAGTATTTTATGACTGTATACAAATACATTAAGATACAATTTTCATTGAAATAAAACAACAAAATACATGTGATTCCTTCTCAAACAGAACATAGAAAAAAATGTATTCATCAGTTTAGTTACATTTCCATGAATTCAATAAAAATGCTGGTCTTTTCATCGGTTTATAGACTCTTTTTCAGCAAGCAGGAACACAAGATATGTGAATGCAGTTGAGCAACTGATATGAATATGTATTGCTCGTCCTAAACCAAACAGATTCGCAACCAATTTCTTCTGATTAAAACATTATTAAATGCCAATGAGAGTGAAGTCCAGGCTAAATCACTTAGAGAGCATCTCTCAAGCCACAGCATCTTAAAAAAAGATTTCTTCTTAATGTTCTTCACGTTAGATGGTTTTACAATCTGATACACAGTATTTCCAGAAAGAATTATCAGGCTGATAAATAATTTTTATTAAAAATGTCATCATCTTTGGCAGTATCTTAGAGCACAATATTGTGTTCTGGAAGTCTCTCTAGAAGTCTTGCGGTGTAAACAGATGTAAGCTTCTCGTTAACAACAAAGAACATGAATTAATTACTCTTGTGATCGGCAAAAAGAAGGTATATAAAGTTATCACCTGACCTGTAATAAGAAAGAAATGAATGGTGATGAAAGGGAGCGTGGAAAAACCACTTGAAGTTGGTTGAGTTTTCGGGCACACAACACAGCTTCATGGCTCTGCATGGGTTAGTCTGGGGTGTTTGAATCAGAGGAGCAGCACTAAAATGGCAAGTAATGTTATTATTTGGTTTTGCAGCTAATCATAGCTAAATATGCTATATACACCGTAAAGCCGTCTAGGCCTGGGGGGGCATGGTCAAGTTGCAGCACACGCACATTCTTCCTTTCAAGCATCAATTCCACTTCCCGGTTGTCCCTTGGTACATGCAGGGTAAATTGAAACGTTATGTAAATTATTATGTAAAATAAGGGAAATATGCCTCTCTTTCTCTTTCATTCTATCTCTCTCGTAGTCTAAGGCTGGTTTAGAATGGGGTTTTGTTTTGGCAGATAAAAGGGCTTCCTTTGTTCTAACTTTTTTCTCTGTGAGAGTTTTTTCCTTCTCTTTCTAACGGACAGAAAATACATTTTTTGAAGAAATTGGTTCTTTTCACCGAGATGGGTTCTGCCAAGATCCAATTTCATCTGAGGAACAATTTTAGGAAGGAAGCGTTTCGTGATGATTCTTGGAAGGCAAAATTGATCCTTAAGAAAGCAAGAAAGTTTTTTGCATCTTAACAAGCTTTAATGACTCTTAATAATATAGGTATAATATATTAAGATGTACTAACTAGCATGTTACAAACACAGTAAATATTGTAGTAACATTATATTATCGTATATTACAGTTACTCTTTATAATTTGGACAAACCTTGTCTTCAGTGAGACTTTATAAATTGATTATTTGTTTACCTTTATTATCTTTAGAAATATTGTATTATCTTTATAAATATATTTAGAGGAATTGTACATGGTTACATACATGTTTTGTGTATCAATATGTGCATTTGAAAGGTGTTTATTATTAAGAAAAATATTCGTAAAAAGAATGTTGCAAAGATATTACTATTTAACTAAATGATAATAATGTTTGTTGTAGTATCAGATATTCCTATAATGCAGATGTTATTAAACATGTTTTGTTGCACTATGCAACTATATTGTCTTGTAATTACATCTTTCAAATTCACCCGATGATTCTAGCCTGGAAAAATCCAGACCCAAATCCGGAGGAGATATGGGTCTGGGATCTAGTAATGAAAATGACCCAGCTCGAGGGGCGGCACCAAGTATGCATTTGAAAATATCACTGTACGCAATTGGATATAACTACGACCTATCACCAGTGGTTTTTCGCTAAGCACCTATGGCGGAGCTAACTAGTAGATTAAACTCTTGCAAAAACAACAAAAAGCCAAGTCTAACTCGTTTATTGTAGTGGCCAAAGCCGTTTTAAACAACTTGTGTTATTGCGATCTTACAATGTTTACTAATGACTTCGAGGTCGCAGCGCTGTCGTCATCTGTTTAACACGCTTCTGGCATGCCTATATCAGATACACCAATGTGATTGGTGCAGCTCGGCTACAAGGGCATAGTTAATGAGCAGAATTACTCGGTGCCAGAGTAACTTGCTGAGCAAATTCAAACTGTGCTCTCGCGAGAACTCTGGATTTCCAGGGTACGATGATTCCCACGTTAACCTAATAATGTTACATTTAAAATGTGTTCTCCACAATACAAAATAAATAGGCTATATCAGGAACCACCAATGCTCCATTATCTTCTGGAACATGGACAATTGTGGTAAGGCAATGCAATATGGATTGGATTTATATATTGAGACATGTATGTATTTACATTTCTGAGACTCATATTTATGTGCTTCTGATAGTTGACAATTAAGTCCTCTATTAAAATGGGTATTTTTTGTGTAAAGCATGATTTAACTAGTAATCAGCAAACATCAGAAATTAAGAAAGAAAATGGGAGTTATTAATGATTGGTTTAATCTGGCAGAAGCATCAAAGTGAATGAGACTGCACTTTCCCATCTATGTTTAATGGTGCTGTTCGTCATCATCAGTCAGGCGCAGGGATTTAGCACATCATGATTTAAACATCAAGAGGAACTTCAGGAACACTCCCTGATTACTTAAGATAATGTTTAAATGCGCTACAAAGAAACATCTTATGGACTTCAAAATGAGACGTTTTCAGGGTCTTCTAGAAAAAATTATCCTTGATGTCGCTCCCCTCAGACTACGATTAATGCTCTCCATATTTAACCTGCTCAAATACACCCTCTGAGTTAGAACAGCGTTCAAACTGTGCACACATGACTAGCACTGGAGGCTCCACCCACTCAATGCATGTTTAAGGAGCAGAAAGCCGGGCGTCTGCATTAGAGAAATCCCCTCCCTGGGTTTGATATGAGCCGGCTCTTGGTTCACATACAGCCTGACTAGGTCACCTGACTGGGCTGAGAGTCCTACTGCCTCACCGCTGCTAACACCTTCTGACTCACACCTCCCAGTGAACACAGGGAATGTGTGAAGAAACGAGAGCAGAACGTGTTTATGTACCATACGCCTGTTTGTATGTCCCACATCCGTTTGGGCGAGGTAAATTAGGCAAAGGTTTGGTCATTGAAGTTGAGGTTAGGGAAAGGTTTAGTGCATCAGCGAGTGTTAAGTTTTTGTTCAATGTTAGATCTCACATCCCCACAAGGATAGAAAAACAAATGTGTGTGTGTGTGTGTGTTTGTGGACATACACTTGGGAGAGAGGGCACATTCCTGTAAAAGCATATGGAATAGGCGACATCTTGGCTTGACACCCAGGTTCACACTAATCCAAAGTAACATCAGAATGCCCTAAGCTATGTGAGTGAATCATCCAGTAAGGCTTGATCCCAAACCAGATGGAGTCAGGACTGTTCCAGCACTGTGTTCACAACACCGGGTCTAGACATCATGGCTGAATAACAGAAGCAAACCTGAGGAGGCGGGCACTGAGATGCCTTCCAGCCAATCATTGCTACTTACAAGATATACAGCAAGCCAGTGAATTGTTTTTTTTTCAACAATATCTCCAAGAAAGCCCTGAGGAACTAATTTACTGCACACAGTATCAATTCAGTTGTATATAATGTTAGGTAATCAATGTTGAATTCAGAGACCGACCTGATGTGGATCACTATACCCCATGTTGTTTCTCAGTGGTCCGTCTCGGGCCTGTTTCCCCCCACCCCCTCAGGGCCACATTACCACGGTAACTGGAGAAGACAAACAAGTGGACAGAGCAGAGCAGACTACAGCCAGCTAGCTGTGCCTAAAGCAAACAGGCTGCTGCTGTCTTTGGCTAGAGAGTGGGAAACTCAACCAAGAAGAGCTCAGACAAAAGGACAGAGACACAGACAAGCAGATAGCACTGACCCAGCTACAATGCTTGTGTTCTTTCCTCGGCTAGAACACCACACCGTAGAGACACATTCTTCAAAGCTTTTGTGGTGGCAACTATGCTGTATATGGTGGTTAAATACAAGTAACAGGTAGGTCTTCTGAGTGTCTGCAGTGCCTTGCAGCAACACAGATAAAAATGGCAAAATCTCTTTACATTAAGAACAGCAGAATACCCTTTGGTGTTGGTTGTACAACAGTTGAGGTGACGCACACCTGGTAGACTGGTAGTGGTATCTCTAACTAGTTATTGTTTTGAAGTGAATGGGATGTAGGAGGTGTGTCTGTATAGCCTTAACCCTGGTCGATTGTTAATCACCTGCCAGGGATACCACGCCAGGTCCATATGAGGCAGATGCCCACATCTTTATGGTTATTACATTAACGATTACTCCGTGCCTCATTTAACCGCACTCTATCAATACCAGTTCAGCACCATGAAATTACCCAGGTCTAGAGGGAGCACTGTGACCAAGCTGATTAAGAAATGGTCTGTAATGCTCCACGTCCAAGAGTGAGGTGGCTGCAAAATGCCATATTCCAAACTTCCACTAGTGTACAGATGTATGATGCACCTAGAGCTTCTCTATGTTCCTTCTAAACCTGTGAGAACACATCAATGCAGTATTATAACTATGTCTGGACTAAATTCTTCAGTGAATATCTGAATGTCAGAAGTAGGAGGTGATGTTAATGTATGCAGGATGTAACCTAGTTGTGTGTTTTTATGGTACAGGAATGTACAATGAATTGCAATCCCAACATTTTCTGATGTTGGGCTCAGACGTATATATTCTTAATATAATATAGACTAAAATATTCCTAAAGTAAAAAAGGCTGTCAGATATTCTTTGCAGTACATTATTGTGTGTCTGTGTGTGTATTGTACAGACACTATTGGCCCACATCTAACCTCAGCGAATGTCCGTGTGATGCAGGTCACTTAGCACTTTAAATGAGGACAGAACGGTGAATCGAGCAACTGAATTGTCCATTGAAAAACATAAAAACGCTTTGAAAGCAATCACAGGATAGCCTTGGCAAAATGGTATTCTTTTGAAGAAAACAATTGGGTTCAGGTAAGCCAGAAAAATTGTCTGATCAGACAACATGAGCTGTAGTATTGCACTTTGGGTTTGTTATAGTGAAGAAAACCTGGAGAACAAAAACTATAGGTAATGTAATTGTAAAACAACAAATACTAGGGGATAAGTTCTGAATTAGTCCTCTGACCAGTATGGAACATATTACTGCCACTATAATACTATACTATAATATGATAATAAATTCAAACCCACATACTTGGTTTGGTGATATACAGTGCATCTGGAAAGTTTTCATAGCGCTTCCCTTTTCCACATTTTGTTATGTCACACCCTTATTCCGAAATGGATAAAATTAATTATTTCCCTCAAAATTCTACAAACAATACTCCTTAAAGACAATGTGAAAGAAGTGCGTTTGAAGTCTTTGCAAATTAATGAAAAAAAGCACATGTACAATACATAAGTATTCACAGCCTTTGCCATGACACACAAAATTGAGATCAGGTGCATCGTGTTTCCACTGATCATCCTTGAGATGTTTCCACAACTTGATTGGAGTCCACCTGTGGAAAAATCAATTAATTGGACATGGTTTAGAAAGTCTCAATTTATTTACTTTTATCAATGCTACATCCCTTTTTGGAGTGATATTTCCGATCATGCTGTTTTTTATTTTTTAATGGGGCGGAGCTTAATTACCACACTGGTGGTAGATAGGAACCTCTTATTTTGCCCTAACCTGGTCATGTTTAAGATTACCTGATGTCTCTGTCATTCAGTGAGCAGAGACTTTGGGTAAGGATGTGACTCTGTTGACCTCAACTGAGGAGGTAATAGGGCAGTGGAAGGGACACTTTGAGGAACCCCTGAATCCAACTGATAGGCCCTTTATATTAGAGGCAGAACCAGAGGATGATGGGGGATTGTTGTCAATTTCCCTGGTGGAAGTCGCTGAAGTAGTCAAACAAATCTACAGCGGCAAAGCCCCGGGGATTGATGAGATCCGTCCAGAAATTATGAAAGCTCTGGGTGTGGAGGGGCTGTCTTGGATGACACGCCTCTTCAACATTGCATGGAAGTCTGGGACAGTGCCAAAGGAGTGGCAGACCGGGGTGGTGGTTCCCCAGTTCAAAAAGGGGGACCAGAGCGTATGTGGGGTATCACACTTCTCGGCCTCCCTGGTAAAGTCTATGTATGGGGTGAGGGGATCCATTCTTAGGGCCATCCAATCTCTGTGTGACCAAAGCGAGAGCTGCTTCCTGGTTATCGGCAGTAAGTCGGACTCGTTTTAGGTGAGGGTTGGCCACTTTGTCACCAATACTATTTGTAGGATTTATAGAAAGGATATAGAGGCGTAGTCGGGGTGGGGATGGGTTGCAGTTCAAGGGGCTGGGGATCTAATCGCTACTTTTTGCAGATGATGTGTTCCTGGTGGCATCATTGGCCTGTGACCTTCAGCACTCACTGGATCGGTTTTACGCCGAGTGTGAAGTGGCTGGGATGAGGATCAGCACCTCTAAATCTGAGGCCATGGTTCTCAGCAGAAAACCAATGGAGTGCCTACTCCAGGTAGGGAATAAGTCATTGCCCCAAGTGAAGGAGTTCAAATACCTTGGGGTCTTGTTCGCGAGTGAGGGGATAATGGAGCGGGAGATTGGTGGGAGAATCGGTGAAGCAGGGGCGGTAGTACACTCAATTTATTGCACCGTTGTGACGAAAAGAGAGCTGAGCCAGAAGGCAAAGCTCTCGATCTACCAGTCATTGTTCGTTCCTACCCTCACCTATGGTCATGAAGGCTGGGTCATGACTGACAGAACGAGATCCAGGGTACAAGCGGCTGAAATGGGTTTCCTCAGGAGGGTGGCAGGCTTCTCCCTTAGAGATAGGGTGAGAAGCTCAGTCATCCATGAGGAGCTAGGAGTAGAGCCACTGCTCCTTTACATCGAAAGGTGACAGTTGAGGTGGTTTGGGCATCTGGTAAGGGTACCCCTGGGCGCCTCACTAGGGAGGTCTTCCAGGCATGTCCAGCTGCGAGGAGGCCTCCGGGTAGACCCAGGACTAAGTGGCGGGATTATATCTCCAACCTGGCCTGGGAACGCCTCGGGGAAGACCCAGGACTAGGTGGCGGGATTACATCTCCAACCTGGCCTGGGAACGCTTCGGGATCCCGCAGTCAGAGCTGGTTAATGTGGCTCGGGAAAAGGAAGTTTGTGGTCCCCTGCTGGAGCTGCTGCCCCCGTGACTTGGCCCCGGATAAGCAGACGAAGATGGATGGATGATTTAGAAAGGCTTACACCTGTCTATATAAGGTCCCACAGTTAACAGTGCATGTCAGAGCACAAACCAAGCCATGAAGTCCAAGGAATTGTCTGTAGATCTCAGAGACAGGATTGTATCGAGGCACAGATCTGAGGAAGGGTACAGCAAAATATCTGCAGCATTGAAGGTCCCAATGAGCGGCCTCCCATCATCCGTAAATGGTAGATGTTTGGAATTATCAATTACACAATAAACACTCCCCCAGCCCCTGACGTAAGCTATACTTACTGGTTCTAGACCAGCAAAGAGTTGGTGCCGCTCTGGAACCTTTTTTCCTGGCCAACGTTCTTTGGCTGTCAAAACATAGGCACCAGAGCCAATATTTTCCAGGGCGGTATTAGAGCTGGCCACCTGACCAAACTAAGCATTCGGGGGAGAAGGGCCTTAGTCATTGAGGTGACCAAGAACCTGATGGTGACTCTGACTGAGCTCTAGCGTTTCTCTGTGGAGAGAGGAGAACCTTCCAGAAGAACAAACATCTCTGCAGCATTCCACCAATCAGGCATGTATGGTAGAGTGGCCAGATGGAAGCTACTCCTGAGTAAAAGGTACATGAGAGCTTGCCTGGAGTTAGCCAAAAGACACCTGAAGGACTCTCAGACCATGCAAAACAAAATTATCTGGTCTGATGAAACAAAGCTCTGGACATCAGAGTGGGGCAACGGTTCAACTTCCAACAGGACAACGACCCTAAGCACAGAAAATATAACAAAGGAGTGGCTACAGGATAACTCTGTGAATGTCCTTGAGTGACCTAGCCAGAGCCCACCGACGCTCCCCATCCAACCTGATGGAGCTTGAGAGGTCCTGCAAAGAAGAATGGGAAAAACTGCCCAAAAATATTGTGTGTCAAGCTTGTAGCATCATACTCAAAAAGGCTATAATTGCTGTGAACACTTATGTACATGTGCTTTTTTCATTTAGCATTTTTTATAAATTTGCAAAGATTTCATACACTTCTATCACATTGTCATTATGGGGTAGTGTTTGTAGAATTTTGAACGAAATAATGCATATAATCCATTTTGGAATAAAGGTGTAACATAACAAAATTTTCTTTCCAGATGCACTGTATCACATAAAGGAGTTCAGAGATGTGTTTTGGTGAGGTGGTCTCTTCAGCGGTCAGTGTGTCTACTCTTTAAATGACCTGTTCCAATCAGTTCGCTGTGCCCAGATAACATAGAATACATTAGCTATTATGCATAATGCATCACAAGCCACTTACCCACTTCCAATTATAAATGCATGCTAAAAATCCCAGTGTTCATATGGAAAATCATTCTCCAGTGTGAATAATCTGCCTTCTTTCTATTAAGCTGAAACATAAGGGACTGCCATGGTTTTGCATAACAGGGCCTAATTTCAAATGGAAGTCAGTCAACTCCCCATTTCTGCCCTCTACACATTTGCATGTTTCAATGTTTTTTTTTAAATTTAAGCATTAAATACAACTGGCTCTATCGCATTGTCTGTGTGTCTGTCTAATTGTCTGTGTGTCCGTCTGACTAATGCAGTCCTGCTCCTCTAGCCAGTGTCCTCTCGTCACCATACAAGTACCCCCAGGGCTTCTGTTCCTGCATGGTTACAGAGCTGTGATGGACTCTGCTTTGTGATGCATTGTGTGTAATTGGTAAGGACAGTCACGCTTGTGAACCAAATAGTTCTAGTCTGGCAAGCCTAAGTGTGGCGTTTCATTTCACTGAAGGCCACTTTTCTGGGTGGCTACATATCAACACAACAATATATTCTCAAATATATTCACCGTTTATAATGTGGTAGGCATAGTGTCACGGCATATGAAGACTTTTATGATATACAGTATGTCATACTATTTATACTGTGTTGTTTGGTTTATTGCGTTAAATAAACATTATAAACAGTCCTACCGGCATTTGGGTCTCCGGCCAACAACATTACCACCACCAAGATGTGATGCATAGTGTATCAAACAATTAGAAATAGATGTTTATCTGCCATTTCTTTGCCAATTTGATGCCCCTCCACACTTGATTTCTCTTAAATAGCACACATATTGTAGGCTTCTTGATGTTTAAATTAACACAGTATTTGGTTAATAGTATTTCTTCACACCACCTCATTGTTTAGGATTAGGCTTTGGGTAAAGGTCTCAAAACAACAGAAATACACTAAAATAGAGATTTTGCAGGATGGACACTTTTTCAATACACTGTATATATCTTCTATGAGAAGGGATTATAGATTTTTTCTAAAAACAGTTACTATTGTCAAACACATTGTGAAATAGAAGATATGTGCTGTATTTTGCAATTATACCTTTTCCTGGAATAACTATATATTCACACAAGCACAACAACAACAAACAGCCCGGAGTAATACAAAACAGAACACATCATATGTAAATTATACCCAAGACCTTCACAAACAAAAAGTATTTGTTTTACAATAGCATAGTAGGTTTAAATATACCCATAGACTGCTAGAATATTTTAGTCTAAATTTCTTCTTAGTGGCAGCCAGTGGAGTTCATTGAGGCTTGGCCTTTTTAGTGTTAAGAAAGCAGAGTTTGTTTATCACAAGCACATTCATCGTGTTGATGGACCAATGACCAATACAGAGATCAAAGCTGTGTTTTCACTTTGGTTGTATGTCTTTTCTTGATTCATTTGAAAGTACTCTGGAAGCTGCTTTTTCAAACAGTTATTGGCTTATGAGATCCCATTGTATAAGTATTTTCTAAATGATATTTATAAGGCACACCATTGATCCAGCAACTGGCAGCAACTTTCAAATGATGATCAATCTGGGTAACATGAAAAGAGAAGAAAATCAATGGTCTAAGCGGCCGGTTTCAGGGTGACAATGTAGAGCTACAGAGTCAGATGGAGAATTTACTGCCTGGCCTTGCTCTCCCTGCCTGCCAGCAATGCCATGTATTATGTTGCATGAAAAGATTGGTATGAAAGCTCACAGAATGTGATGTCTTCTGCCATTATTGAAATCTGTTGGTATTGTCCCAGGAAAGTCACGGTCACCAAGCCATCCTTTTGCACATACACCTATATACAGTACTTAAACACATTCATTAATGTTCTACTTTTCATTTTCCTAGGCTTGTCTTCTGACATTAAAAGCCTACAAGTTAGAATTGTAAGACCTTCATCTTGCAGTTATTAACAAAAAGCTTATTCATCTGCTGTAATGGGGCTACTATGACTGTGACAGTAGCCTAAAGGCAGCTCAGTGGCATGTACAATCCTGTATTTCATATTATAGTACATCTGCTCTAATATATACATGATCAATGATATACAAGTCCTGTGTAAAAACACACACAAAAGTGCAGTTTAATGTTTTGTATTATGCTAAATGCTACCATAATTGGAATTAATGTAAAATATATAAAATAAAGGGTTACATGGACATTTATTAAGACAAAGTTTTAGATAAATTTCTGAGTTTTTATTCACAGTATTTAGTCTTAACCAGTTAAGGAGTGGTGGGACACTCAGGCTGCTTCCAGCGGTGCTTGATTACAATCACTCGTCACACAAATGCTACTTTTACTGTACATAGACATGTCTTATGTCTATGTACATGTCTGTTTTCGTGCGCCGTAGAGAATGGTCGCATGGACGATGGCTCCGCTCACTCTATGCAGATTTTGGCTTATTACTGTTTTTTTAGTTTTTATTTCTGCACCTCCTGCACTGTCGCTCATACAGTATGACCGACTAGCACTTTTGGATATACGTAATTCACTGGATACAGACTTTTTTCCACTTACCGGAGTAATTGCTGCAA
>JACXGM010003932.1:20631-40105 GCA_016801145.1 Umbra pygmaea | reverse complement strand
AAAAGTATATTTAAATTATACTCCAGTATTATACTTCTAGTATACTTATGTTTAACCATAAGTATGTATTCAATGTATTTAAGTATATTTGAAGTATACTTTCAAAATATACATACCAAAATAATATATTAGAAGTATATTTAGGATAAATAAAATACATTTCAAGTACATTTAAATATACTTTTTTTTTACTTGGGGAAGGATGCTCCCCAAGTTTCTGGACAAGTTATTGTGTCAATGAGGGAAGCAACGTTCAAATCTCCAATTTGAAATGAGCTGCAGAAGGGTCGGTAGTCTGAGGTTTAACTCTCGTGGAATCAGCTCGTGCTTCAAAGTCTTCATTGCTTAAGAGGCTACAGTAGCTTGTCTGCAGGGTGAGCGGATTTAGTAGAGGCTAATGACACTTAATCAAATCAGTGGACATCCATTCTACCTACTGATCTGGCCCACTTAAGAGGAGCGCCTCTGTCAATCTATTCTCATTTAGTTAGAGTAAGGAGAGATAGGAAAGGAAGTCTGCGAAGGGGCAAGTTCTTTAACTTCCATCAGGGCCGCCCATAGTCGTTTGTGGTCCAATGGTGAAATTATGTTCACCGGGGCCCCACATTGATTTCTAAAACTTTATACAGCTCTCTCAATGTGCATATTTGAGATGTGTTATATACTACAGTCAGATTATACACTGGGCCTGCCCTGAGTTGTGCTGCGGTACCGGGAGGAGTTACTTTTGTTTCAGTCCACTACAAAGGCGATTAAATCTAGACCAAGTTTAGCGGAAATGGATGCAGTATATTCTGTACATTCCTGAAGGACTTCATGAAAGCAGCTCGTCATAAGCAGATATGGAGAACCTAGACATACAGTTGGCCATGGTTTATGCCTCACAGATGTATCCTAGCAGGTAGCTAAGTGCTAACAGCTCTTGTGCAGCGCAGAGTCATACGCACTCATCCCTTGATAACTCTTCAGCGTTCCTGGGCTGGCTCGAATTCCTCTCTCAACAGACGCACACACCGAAACACATCACAGCCGTCCACTCGAAGGACCAGACGGTGTGTGACAAGAGCTACAGGAAACAGCAGAGCGTATCACTTTCTTGCCTCAAGGACACTACCCCTCTGACGGGGGGAACGAGACGTTCAATAAAGTAGAAAACAAAAAATGAGAAGGAGAGAGCGAAGGCTGGCATTAGGGAAAAAACAACAACGTTGGATTATCCGAACCAAAGTCTGTGCGGTTTTACAGTCGCCCGCCGACTGGAGAACGAAGCTGACTGGAGATCGGGTGGCAGCTGGTGGTGTGGGCGGGAGGTGTGATTCAATACATAATACTTGAGGAAGTCCATCTCCAAGTGACTAGAGGAATCAGGTGTAATATACTCATGAATAAATCCATTTTTTTCAGTCCGAAATTAATCATTAATGTTCCAGAGGAGATGATGCAAGAGGTAGAGAGGTGTTGATCTATTCTATGAATATGAGCACCGCAATTTGACAAGCATTACTGTTCCTGTCTCTGAATGTACCCAGCTCTTTTATCATTATCTAGGCACGGTATTGTGTCACTACACAAATGACTCATTCATCACTACTTTTCACCTCATCTGACAGACAGGGTTGTCTGTTATTTAAGGCCTAATGACATGTTCACGCTCTACGCCAAGCACACTACGCTCTCAGTGTGATTGGTGCTATGCAAATAAAGTATACCGGCATCAACGGTCCTTCCTTTTCCATACAGAAGTCTACCTTCCACCTAAAGTCCCATATGACATAATACAGGGGCTTGGGTCTTTGTCAAGTTAGCATGAGGGGAAAAATGACACGGCAAACAATATGGCATGAGCCCTACACTCTACAATCTCTTTCTATCAGAATCGGTCACCTTTATTTGGCAGTGAATGTACACATTTCCCGAAGTGTATTTGATGTTAAGGCGCAGCTATAGGCAGACAACATGTAGTGACATAAACACAATTTATATGCAAAGTTTACAGGTGAATACAGTAGGCAGCTGCAGAGCACATATAAATGGGATTTGTGCAGTGAGTATATAATAGACATGAATTTACAGTTGACGTACACAATTACAGATGAACAGTTCCAGTATATCCAACATGAGCTTTATATAGAGGTTTGAGTGAGGTATAGTGTTGCTATTTGGTGAACTGTTTGGATGTGGTCAAAAATGACTATTTACCATCAGATGGTGGTAAAATACATAATGTATCCCTGTGGCATTCAGAGCAGGTTCTCTGCAGCAAATTTATCTGAACCTCCAGAGTTACCTTGTAACTAGAAATACGACCAATGTGTTGTATACAGCGATCAGTCATAACATTATGACCACTTGCCAATATTGTGTAGGTCCCCCTTTTGCCACCAAAACAGCAGCCACATTTGCAACAAACTGCTATACATTGTGTTCTGACACCCTTCCAATTTCCTGCTACTTTTTTTGCCAAATTCTACCACTTCTAAATCATCAATTTTGAGGACAAAATGAAAAAGCAGGAAAAATGGGCAAGCATTTTAGCGTCTTTGACATGGGCCAAGTTTTGATGGCTAGACAACCGGGTCAAAGCATCTCCGACACTGCAGCTCTTGTGGGGGTGTTCCCGGTCTGCAGAGGTCAGTACCTTTCAAAAGTGGTCCAAGGAAGGAAAAGTGGTGAACCGGCGACAGGGTCATGGGCAGCCAAGGCTCATTGACCCACGTGGGGAGCAAAGGCTGGCCCTTGTGGTCCAATCCAACAGACGAGCTACTGTAGCTCAAATTGGTGAAAAGGTTAATGCATCACATTTTGTTGCATACGGGGCTGCTGTTTTGGAGGCAAAGGGGTGACCATCGCACTAATAGGTCATAATAATATGGCTGATCAGTGTATATTTTGTCTACGACACAGAATCATGTTTTAATGTTGAAGAAAAGGTTCCACCCATATGAACCAACACTTTCCTTGCTAGGTCTGTGATTCTGAACCATAGAAATGAAATCTACAGAAGCCTTATTAAACTGTTTTGCTTGGTCATTCGATTAGAACGCAAAAAAATAGCGACTGTCGTTAGTTGTCACGGTAACAACACGCGAATCAGTTTAATGCGGAAGTAGGCCGCTAGATCTTTGCAAAGAATGGTACACGTAAAATTGGCTGCCACTCTGACCATTCTGCTACATTTGTTTGCGTTGGAATGGCACTTCTAATCATTCCATTTCTATGTTCTGAACATTGTACAATCACACGATTCTATGCCAGCCAGCAAAAGGCTATCTCCCTGTACATTCTGGTCAGGTTGTAGTCTGGCTACATTCGGCTGGTGCTACAGCTGCTGAGGGCTTAATTGGGAGGCCTTGATAAGAGCCATTCCCATGTGGAAACCTTGACTCTTCCCATTTCTGACATCCACAGCGCTGCCGTCCAGAGAATGCCGCGAGTCTCTCTGTCTCGATTAACGACCTCTCCCTTTGACCTATCCCTTAAGACATTATAGCGGTCACACGCATGCACACACCCTATTAAGATGGATTTCATAATTAAGGGTCTGAGTTTGCCACATGCAGTGGCTGTTCAAGTCTTAAGTAAATCAAAAAAAGGGAGAGCTGCTGCATCACACGGCACTGAAAAGTCACGTATGCTTGACTACTCACACAACCACGCTTTATCAGTTCATCACATTGCTCAAATGTAATAGCCGACCTTAGATGCTCTTTTTCAGAATTCTAGGGAACGGATAGTGAGTTGGTATTCTTGAAGTGGATTGGTACCTTTGTTGGTCTGAACCACCATGGTATGGGGCTACTTTATTATCTCAGGAAACTCACAGAAATTCACAGTAAAGAGAGCAATGCTACTGAGTTTGGGTTGACATGGTTGTCTCCTATTGCACTCCAATCATTCACAAAGTCAATCTGAACTACACATCAGAACCAGCGTCAGCTTTTTCAGCAGTTTGAGCTACATTAGCTACACACAGGCCAGCCTTCGCTCTCCACTTGCATCAATGAGCCTTGGCCACACATGAACCTTTCGCCGGTTCACCGCTTTTCCTTCCTTGTAACACTGCTTCCACCTAGGTACTAACCCCTGCAGACCAGGAACACCCCAGAAGAGCTGCAGTTTTGTAGGTGCTCTGACCCAGTCGCCTAGCCATCACAATGCCCTTGTCGAAGTTGCACAGATCATTAGGCTTGCCCATTTTCCCTGCTTCTAACACATTAACTTTGAGAACAAAATGAAGAAGCAGGAAAAATGAGCAAGCGGAAACATTTGAGTGACTTTGACCAAGGCCACATTGTGATGGTCAGACGAGTCGTTCAGAGCTTCTCCATATCTGTAGCTCCTGTGGGGTGTTCTAGCATGAATTTGAGCTACAGTAGCTCGTCTGTTTGATCGGCCCACATGGGCCAGCCTTCGCTCTCTATTTGCATCAATGAGCCTTGGCCGCCCATGACCCTGTTGCCGGTTCATCGCTTTTCCTTCCTTGGACCAGGGCCGGTTCTAGTTGGAGGCAAACACAGTTCACCTGGCAACACTATATTATGCCGTCAACACAAACAAACAAAAAATATTTTCAAAATAAAAGCGTGCATAATTAATTACAATAATCACTGTTAAATAATTGCATAGATAGATAGTGGGTCCATGTTCATGTGTTGCTAAAATTAGCCTATTGTTAGATAAAACAGACTCTAGTGAGTTTTTCAAATGTAATTGTGTATTCGCATGAGACACTGACGATATGTATTTAATCAAATTCTGTGTAAAACGTATTTGTTACTGTTTTTAATGAAGGAAAAGCGGTGAACCGGCAACAAGGTCATGGGCAGCAAAGGCTCACTGATGCAAGTGTAGAGCGAAGGCTGGCCCGTGTGGTCTGATCCAACAGACGAGCTAGTGTAGCTCAAATTCATGCTGGTTTTGACAGAAAGGTGTCAGAAAATACAGAGCATCGCAGTTTGTTGCGAATCAGGCTGCTGTTTTGGAAACAAAAGGGGGACCTACACAATATTAGGCAGGTGGTCATAATGTCATAGCTGATCGGTGTATATTCTGTCATTCAGTACATTTTCAGTTAAATCCATGAAATATTAGGTTTTTCCTGTACTTGATGAACTCTGTAGCGTTTGCAGCCATCTAAGGGAGGCACTAGAATGCAATAACATCCCTGCTATCAATGCTTACCTACTGCCTGGATAATTCTGGCCAATTTACCTCACCCTCGCGGCTTCCTTGCCACTTGTCATCTAACACCACATTCAGAATTGGTGCATTGTAATGTTAAACTGATATATAATGTTTGCCATTATAAAGAGAGTGAAAGAGTTGTGGGATGAAGTGTTTCTGAGTCTATTCTGTTTGTGAACATAATATCTCTGAATACCCACCATCCTGCAGTCTCTCTAAATACACACTGTTCTGTAGTTTCCATAAACATACGTCATTCTACAGAGCCTCTGAATATAGACTTGCATTTATGCTTCCCACTACGACTATGCTTTTGTGCTTGATGCATTCTTTTGTTTTTAGTGTGAATACATTCCACATACGCCAGCGTTTCCTCCTGGCTCTGGCTTCTATTGGTGTCAATTAAAATGTCCTTTCATCTCAGGAGCTGAATCGCGCAAACAAAAAACAATAGGCAATACCAAGGACTCGTCCATGTGTAGGGCAACAACTGTTCAGGAAATTTCCCAAAATTCCCAGGATCTCCAGAAAGAGATGGATGACTCAGGATTAGGCAGGAAATATAAAATGATCCAACCTGGATTTCTGCAAAAAATTATACCTAAGAAAGATATTGTGATTTTGCACCTGAAACTTCTTGTTTTGAAAAAGAACGGAGCACTCTGTAACATTTATCCAATGCTCCACTCCTGCCTCTCCCATGCTAATTAACAAGAAGATGGATTGCATGGTGGGTTACGAGGGCCATTACTGTCCCCACAGTTATTTCAAGTCCAACCTTAATGGAACAGTTCTGCCGATCCGCCAATTAAGTCCCTCCATTACTTCAAACAAATGAGGAGAGGTATTATTCCCTGCACATAAAAACAAAGTCTGAGTTTAATATCAACACTATAAATAAATGTGTCACAACAAACGGTGGAAATATTAATGTGGCATTTAAGAAGAGGCTTTGATCTGATATAAATCTGAGAGTGCCTTGACATCGTTTCGAGGCTGATAAGAGAATATTGATGTGTAATATGAAGCACTGTGCCAATATAGATTCCTGTATGGACATTCAGCTGTAAGATCAATTTTTTGGGACTGGAAATCCTAGTGCTTCTAATCTCTTATAAGACTCAGATTTTCAACAGTTTATCACGGGTTGAACAATACAAATAACTCCACAATGCATCTAGGTAAGAACCTCATCTGACTATGCATAAATGACAAATGATCATAGTTGTCGTGCGGAATACCAGAGCGTCGGGCTGGAAATAAGATCGTTTTGTGAGTAGCCTCGTGTCTTAGTGCGTGTAGTGTGGGAGAGAAAAAGAATACGTTCAATCTGTCCTGGTTGCCTAGTGCACTGAAGACTAATGTGGATATTTAAAGAGCGGTAGGATTTACTGAAAAGATACTCATTCCTGAGGGAATCCGAGAACTAGTTCATGAATGTGAAAAGTCGAACCTCCCAAATCCCGCTCTCTTCAGTTGCCATGGCAACCGGGGCGGATCAACAGCGGGTAGGAGATCTCTGAGAACACAATGTTGGAAACTTCCCATAGTTAGACCAGGAAGGAAGGGGGTAAATAACTGAATAATATAGTATGTTTTTCAATCCCTGAGGCTAAAATGACACGCATGACGAGTGGGTATACAGTGTTTATCAATTCCTACGAGGGATTTGAATGTATAATGTATCATGTTGGTAGAGTTGACTTAATTCTTACTTCAGTGCCATCTCTTCAAAGTCATCTTGGAGGAAGACAGAGAGCGCTCAGCTTTTGAGTACATAGCATTTGTTAGTTCCGCAAAGCACACTTCCTCCACGAGATGTACTTCGATACACAGTTAGATACATTCTATACATTGTTAGTACAGTAGCTCTCCATACTCTGTCTTTTTCCCTCTTCTTATCCATTTCTCCTCTTTTCCCTTGATCTCCATTTGCAGATCTTTCCCTATCCAGCCATCTTACCCACCTCCCCTGTCAAGGTGGTCTGGCCAAGGCACTATTCGATTTCATTTCAATCTCCTCATTTGGACGCTCCGATTTGCACACTCCACAAACTGGAACGTCGGACGGCTAAATTCCCATCAGGATTGACATCGAGTGGCACAGTCCAATGGCAGCCATGCCACCTTGAACATGTCATCAGTCTGCTGACTGACACACAGATTGACAGGCAGGCAGGGTGGTGATTTGATGCCCATCTCAGGGACGGAATCATTGAAGCCTGCCTGTTCACATCATGGGATGAACGTGGGTGTCTGGGCACAGCGCAACTGTCTATCCATGGTAGATAGTTAGAATGTCAACAGGATAATGGAAAGTAATTTCACTGGACATGATTCCTTTTTCTTTTCGTACAGTGATCAGTTCTCACGTTTTTACAAAGAGCAGTGTGTTTTCTGCTAATTTATTTTGATACGAAGATGCGCGTGTGATACACAAGTAATTTCAAAATGTGTTTTGCTTTCCAAGAAATAGAACATTTTCAGATGAAGTAATTGCCCTGTGTGCAGGGTATTATTCTTTATTTTTTCATGTTTTATTATTCCCCATATCTTTCCAGGCTGTACTTGGAATGAACAGAAGCAAAAACTACAGAGTGTGTACACAAGTTTAAATTGAGTTAAGATTCAGCAGAGTAAACCAACATTAAAGGAGCTTTAAAATGGAGGCACAGGTGTAGTTTGCATTAGGGCAATGTTCCCAAGACGTTGCTCGGGTGGTCTTAGCCTGTTTTGACCAAACTAAGGCAGGAGAAATCACTGGAGAATGGCTGTCTGCCTCTTGATCCAAAGACTGGCCTGATTTGTAATTACCTGCTTCAGTCTTCTGGAAGACTGCGGTTCAAGCCTGAAGGATGGAGGATCAACTTGTATACTGCGATGGTGGGGTCACCGATACATTTATAAAAACACAAATACACAACCATAGAAATAGAATGGATAGAAAGGCCATTCCAATTCAAATCAATGTAGCAGAATGGTCAGAGCGGCATGCCATTTTATGTGTACCATTCTATCCATTCTATTTCTATGTACACAACCTATTCCACACAGATACACATTTTCACATGCACACGCCCTTACTCTATCTGGGACTCATTGATTTGTTTTTGAAAGGCCCAGGTCCTGACTGACTGGGGCAGTCATCCGTTTTCATTTGCTTCCCCTTGTATCACTATTGTTGACTGATATGAACAGGTCCGGCCAGGGGGCCCCCATCGAGTGCACAGGTGACTCTGTGTGGTGGGAGGGGGCCCCCAAATCAAATTCTGCTTAGGGCCCCCAAAAGGCTTGGGCCGGCACTGGATATGAAACCCCTTCCTGAGTGTTTCCACACCTTTTATTTAATTGCATTCATGTAAATCAAACCTTAGGAAAAAACTTGCATAATACCACTTATATACTACATATCTGTTACCACTTGATATTAATGATTTCTGTTTTTACATTAACTTGCAATATCAACCTGTATCAAAAAATGTAATCCACCCACAACAACACACATTTAATCCACAGCATGTGTGAAATCAATACAGTGAACAGGATTGCCTCTGTAAAAAAACAAAACAAACGAAAAACAATCTGTGCGTTGCCAAGCTAATTTAATATAGTGACTAGAAATGGCATAGTGCTGCTTTGAGTAAACACCCGCCTGCGTTGAGGTCAAGCTCACCATTTGTTGTTCTATGTGACGGAGGGGGGTTGATGACCAAGTTCAGGTGAACAGGAAACTCAGCAGGGAAGCCAGGCAACCACACACACAGAAAGGTTTACCCACACACCCAGTCTGACCGGTCACCCGATAGTATGTGCTGCTGTCTGTGCGAGTTTGAGTTGGGTCAGCACGGGTCTTTTCCTCTCTCCCGCTGAGAAATGTTGTGACACAGACCAGTGGTCCAATCAGCTGTGCTAGACTGTGGAAGTGGGTGGATCTTGGGCAGTAACTCATTATGTATTTATGTCAGCCTACGCCTCTGTGCATTCATTGTCTATGTACAAAACAGAGCAATGTCACTATGCCCAACAGTTTATTAACCCACTTCATACTTAAGAGGTAACCGTTTGATCATTTTCAAATACTACTAAGAAGCTTCCCTTCAGTACCCGAGTTGTTGTAGCGGTCTAAGCTCCCGACTCCAGTCTACACATGCCCCCTTCTGAAAGTAGTTCTAGCCCCTATATGTGCCCTTCCGCTCTGCCTCTCCCTACCCATCTCCCTGGCTTTGGCTCCCTCCTGTTTTGTCAATAAAAAAAATCTAATTACAAAAATAACCCCCCAAAAATATTTATTTTTTGGATTAACAATAGTTCAGCATCTTCAGCTGGAGCATGGCTTTTGCAACCGGCATTGAAAAATGCTCTGGAAAAATAGAAACGTGAACATGTTGAGGGCTTTGTCTAAAGGCCAGTGTGAGACAGCAATCTGCCACCACTGATATTCACTCACAGCTTGCGTAGGAGCATGAGTGATTTACAGCCAGCTAATTATATGCGGTGGGGGGGTTAGTTGAAGTGATCTAAGTCTCAGTGGAACCACTGGTTCGTACCACTGGGAGTTACTGGGGAATAAGTGAACTGCCTTACCCATTAGTCTTGACACATGGCTTCATAAAAAAAGAAAAGATGGGACACTTCTGTATGAAACTAGGCTGTGTGCCTCCACTTAAAACATGCTGTCGTGGAATTAAATCTCCATAGAGTGCCGATGCTTGAAGGGTTGTAGCGGTATAGAGCTTCTGAACACGTTAACGCGTAGGGGGAAAAAAATTGATGTTGTGTACACAGGAAAGTATGTGAGTGAAATATACATTAACTGACTTGTCATTGTTAATTTCTGCATGCTAAGTGTATTGGGCTAGTCATTACAAAACCCTATGAAATTGGACTAAATGTGAGGCCTCAACTGCTAATAACTAAAATTGAGTTTATGTTTGACAGAATAATTGCCAGTTGAATAATGGAAGTCTGGAGACAGTAGATGGTCTCTATCAGATGAAGGGCATACAGCTGCCGATGTTTTGGCCTTTACTTGAAATTCGATACTGCTAAGTGCCATTCTGATAAATGTGAACGTCAGTGACGATGTCATGATCAAAGACATTCAGCTGGGTGACACAAAACAGCAACCAGAAATAAGGGTAAAAAAACTTGCCTTTTCTCCAGGATCGAGAATGAGTAGGAAGAACTAAAATTCGGCAAGGTGTATTAAACAAATTTCATTGTACGCATGACAATTTTCAAATATGGTCTTGGGATCCGCGTGGTGTAGTGGGCTAAGTCACTGCATTACAGGACATTCTACTGTACGTCATGATGGTCAGAGGTTAGAACCTGAACATGGGTTTCTAACTTTCCCCGGAACTCCTGCATGAGGCAGTGCAAATTGGCATATGCCCAGAATTTGGGTTAGATAAGTCATGTGGTTGGATGAACAATGTGAGCGCCCCTCGCCATCCCACAGATCTTTCCAAGCTGCGGAGCTGCCGACAAGGCAGGGTTAAGTGGGAATTGTATATGCATAAATGTATATGTTCTAACAACTTCTACTGTGATGCCACTTTCCCAAACATTAACACTTACCACCACACTTCTGAATGAATGCCTACTGTAAACCTAACCTAATACCCAAACTTGATCGTAACCTTAATTCAACTCAAATTGTATGTATTTATTTTGACCTTATCTTTCACTTAACTCATAAACATTTCTCCATCAATGGCTGTGAAAATGCATTCCTTTATCCGTGCATATTTAGATCCCTATCATTGAAATGGTTAATTTAGCAGACCCTGAGCGTTAATTGATCTAACTCCCAGCTGACCACATTAACTTATATGGTTGTACAGGACACTATAGGTCATTATGGTCCTATGATCTCCACACACGATCCCACTGGATCTATGGACACTATGTACTGTTCTATGGACAATATGGACTGTTCTATAGACACTATGGACTGTTCTATGAACACTATGGACTGTTCTATGGACACTATGAACTGTTCTAGAGACACTATGGACTGTTCTATAGACACTATGGACTGTTCTATAGACACTATGGACTGTTCTATAGACACTATGGACTGTTCTATAGACACTATGGACTGTTCTATGGACACTATGGACTGTTCTATAGACACTATGGACTGTTCTATAGAAACTATGGACTGTTCTACAGACACTATGGACTGTTCTACAGACACTATGGACTGTTCTACAGACACTATGGACTGTTCTACGGACACTGTGGACTGTTCTAGAGACACTATGGACTGTTCTATGGACACTATGGACTGTTTTATAGACACTATGGACTGTTCAATAGACACTATGGACTGTTTTATAGACACTATAGACTGTTCTATAAACAATAAGGACTGCTCTATGGAAATTCAGGGTTAATGCAATTTGGAATGCAAATTAGTACTGCCTTCAGTAGGTATGTAATGATTACTCAGTGCAGGGTAACTGTTGTGTTGGTCACTTCCAGCTAACGCCCCCATTAGGCTGAAAAAAGAATGTGACTCAAGTTCACACGGGTGACTTTGGACATGAATACAGACAACGAGGGGTAATTGGCAAAATCACAGTGGAATAGT
This sequence comes from Umbra pygmaea, assembly GCA_016801145.1. Taxonomy (NCBI): domain Eukaryota; kingdom Metazoa; phylum Chordata; class Actinopteri; order Esociformes; family Umbridae; genus Umbra; species Umbra pygmaea. The sequence goes on along the minus strand of JACXGM010003932.1, from coordinate 28,323 downwards.
ATGATCCATCCAAGCTGATGGGAAGGAAAAAAAGGGCTTCATGAATATTTAAATGGCAATTTCTTTATTTCTTAAATTGACCCCTTTTTCTCAAGGCTCATCGTGGGGGCTAGTGGGAAGGTTGACGTGTCAACATGAGCCTCCGGCATGAAAAAGACACCACGTCTTACAGTACTAGAACTGCTCTTTTCACAATGGGAAAACAGTATCCGACCTGTGAATTGACCAATTAAAATGGAAGTCTTGTGCTTAAAGTCTTAAAGTCATTATCATTGTGAAATAGTATTAGTGAACTGTAAAACATTACAGACCCATTTAGTTATGTCCAATTATTTCTTCTTGTTAACTCAAAGATCTCTGGCAAGTTTTGGATTTTGAACTCAACTTCAGGAGTTTTCAAAAGTTAAACATGCATTCATTCATTGTGTTGACTTTAGTCATATATGTATGTGTTGATTAAACTTGGGTATATCAGTTAAAAAATAAAAAAGGTGGGTGATAAGCGGTGGGAGCAATAGAAAAAACTAATTCTTAGTTTAGACAGAATTATTCCACTTCCAGTTTACAGGTTCGCGGAAAAGAGAAGTTTGTTGAACAAACCCCTAGTTTTGAACCAAAACAAATTATTTGGGCATAAGTATAAATTATGTATTTTACACACATTTCATATATCGTCAGAAATATTATTAGAAAATCCTTGAAAAAAAATTTTTTTTGACAACTTCAAATTGGGGGACCACAGGTAAATTGTATGGCCTCATTTAATCATGTTTTAATATACTGTATAAACAGACTTTAGTTTAGAGCCAAATTAAACATCTGCTTTCCTTCCCATTAATTCTGGAGGTCTGCTAAGAGGTTCTCCATCATATTTCCCAGCATGCTCTAGCATAGGCAGGTTTTTAGCATTTTGTTTTATGTTTGTGGATATATCAGTTGATAAATGAAACTACTGCAAATCAAATTTTTGTGGTTATCATAAAAAGCAAATGTAATTTGTTACTTGGACATTTGCACCAATTAGGGAAATAACTGTTCCATTTCAAATGCTTTCAGGTTGGGAATTGTAACATTATTGCAGAACTGGGCAGTTCTTCTGACTGCAGATCAGGTATGATAACTCCTACCTGGGAGCTGTCCCTACTCTGCCTTGTTTCCAAAAAGTGCTCTTTCGCTGAAGGGATGTACAAGGACGTGCGAGCCTGGTGTGTCCCAGGTTGTTAGAAAAATTATTTTCTAATGAATTTTATATCAATGCTGATGAGCTATACGGGCCATGATTTTATTTTGACCTTCACATCTACCGTACAACTATTAACCAAATCAAATTGAACAACACTTGTGGTTGGCCAAATAGCAGACTGAAAGACACATCCTCTCTAAGACACGTATTAACATATTTTTTTCAGGTGTCCCTTTTAAGTTGTTTTAACTTGAAACAGTGAAATAAAATAATGCAGAAATGTATGTCAGTTTTACTAAGTAAGGGAAGTTATCTTGAATTAATAAAGTAAAATAATTATATGTTTTAACTCAATGTATGAAGTTGAATTAAGTGATAAAACATTAAATCAACTAAAGAAACACTGTTATAACTAGAACACTGCAGTTATATCAACTTTATGAACTTTATTTTGTTAATTGAAACAAAGACATTCTACAATTTGAGTGAACTTACATTTTCAAGGTAGCAGGTGAACTTGCATTTCCAAGTTGAACTGACTCAAAATGTTTTACAGTGTGCTAGCATGGTATAGATGGTTGTATTAGTTGCAGTACTGGTAGTAGAAATATCAGTGGTAGGCATAGTAATCATAATTTTAGTAGTGGTAGTATTACTAATTGTAATAATTGAGGTTTCAAAGGGAATGGGTGAGACCACCGTACTGTATTGATACTACATAAAGATTATGGTCACAGCCCACCCATCTTAACTTCATTGTTGGACAATAATTGAACACTAAAAATAAACAAAGTGACCTTATTAAAATGGGCTGTGTACCTTCAGATCCCCCACCCGGTACAACCAGAAGAGGACTGGCCACCCCCTTGAGTCTGGCCTCTCTCTAGGTTTCTTTCCATGTACCACCTACTAGGGAGTTTTTCCTAGTCACTGTGCATCACTTGTGTTGCTTGCTTTTGGGAGTCTCGGGCCGGGTGTCTGTTAAAGCCCTTTTGACAACTGCTGTTGTAAAAAGGGCTTTATAAATGAATTTGATTGATTGAGTTATAGTAACACATTTTGTTGAAAGGTTAGCGGAGTATATCCGGCCTATAGTGAAACCGAATTTTTGAAATTGCTTATTAGGCATTAATGACAATCACAAAAAAACATTAGAAATGAAGATAATGAAACAGGACACAATTTTCTTTAGGTGATGGATGAAAGGCATGCAATTGATTTTCTCAATGGGCATGTCAACCAGGAACACAATGAGATTGCATTACAAATGCAAAAGTCTAGCGCAAACACAGAGATTGTTCTTACTTTATATGCTAACAATAGACCTCAACAGTCCCGCCCCCTCCTCCGGTTCTGGAAGTAAATTTCCCATTCATTTCTCCCATAGACATCTGGAAAAATCTGTATAGACCATGCCTCGGGCTAACCAGCTACAACGTGACTCATAAGAATAAAACATATCATTTCGAGCGATAAACAAACTGAAAATAAAAAAATAAAAGGTACAAGAATGTGAAAAGTTTTTCTTAGATTTTCTTTTCGTTTTTTCACTTAAAATAATATGATGTATGCTTATGAGTCACGTTGTAGCTGTTTAGCCAAAGGCATGGTCTAAAACTCTTTATATACAGATTTTTCCAGATATCTATGGGAGAAATTAATGTGAAATTACTTCCGGAACCGGAGGACGGGCGGGACTGTTGAGGTCTATAACAATAACTATTACCCTATCTGTAATGCTAATCTTAATCCTTATCTATATATTACAATAATTTCTTTCTTCAGGGTATATTTGAAATAATTGTGTCCTCTACACCAATTTCTTGACAATTGTATCATGTACATACATGTATATTTCTTCCTTCAGTGCAGCGCTGAATTCATCTATGTCATGTCACAAATTTCTATAACACAATCTGTGTCTATTTCATGAAAACCTATGTTTGTATATCTATTAAATGATGATGGAACAAAGACGTACTCCAGATTTAATGTACATTCCAAAATTGCACAGTTATTAACGACATACACAAAATGTTAGAATAATTTTATAAAGCAAATGGTTATTAATATTACTGATTGCAAAGACATATTATAATAATAATAAAAATGTGACACTGTGAACGAGTACAGTTTTCTTGATTAGTTTTGAATTAAAACATATTTGAACATATTCTGAATGTGTGTTAAAGAAGTCATGAAGGAATGGTTAATACTAATAATTGAGAAAGCATATCTATATGTGAGTCTGTTATGTCACATCCTTACTCATCAATATTAATGACTAGAAGAGTTTACATTTTCCACCTTAATTATAATAAAATATACTTGGCAATCATACAATATATACATTTAACATTAATTTCTATTGGGCAAAAAATTCACATTCCTGAATGAAAATAGCTTGTAATTAAAGATGTGCTCTTTCATTGTCATTATTGCATTTATTATCAAAATGTGGAGGAATATAGAGCTAAAACACAAACTGTGTCAAAATATTTGAAGCTCACTTTTGTAAACTGTTCTGCACAAAAGTTGACATTTTAAGGCCAAAGATATGGATATGTGGAAAAATGGTTTTAGTGTGAAAATCAAAAGCATATTCAACGCATTCTCATGGCGAAATGGGGGTAACCGTAAGTAATGGAAATGTTGCTGCATTACGTAGAGACTTACAATATGACCAATTAAATGTGAGCTTTCCTACATATTGAATTGTCGTTCTAGCGGAACATTTCCAAGAATAAACCAATCGGTTACAATTTAAAGTACGTGGGGAACGTTTAGTTCAGGCATAACATGCTAGGTTAGTGAGGTTAAAGTTAGGTGAGTGTAAGGTGATGGAAACGTACACGTGTCATTTCTTTTTGTTTTGTACAATTCCTTATGTATCACAATTTTTCTTATTTTTCTAACATACTGAAACTGTTTAAGTTGGCCTGGATGATTTAACAGTTTTACCAGTACAGGTTCCAACAGAATAAGTCTTTATAATAACAATCCAATAAGCAGTAATGAAATGAATGTAGTTGTGATTTTTTTTGGTCAGCAATGTAAAATAAAAAGTGTTTACTAAATTGCTGATTAGATTGTTAATGCCAACCCAATATTTGCCATAATACTTTCTAGGTGGGATGCACTGCAACATCCCATACCAAGTCTCAATTTCCCCCATGGGTTTGGAGGGGAAGTGCGAAAATGGTAAAGCAGTGCCTTTACCCCATAGAGGCCATAGAGGCCACCTTTATATCTGGCTCACAAGCAAATGTTAGCTTAAAATGGAGTTCTTCTACAGCCCTAACTGCTGCTATCATTAATCACACACATCTGGAGGTGATAATTATAACACATGCTCATGCGAATAGGCACTGATTATAGCCTCTCTGTGATTAGATCAAATACAAGGAACCATATAATTGAGTCCAAACCAGTCCGATTTGAAAGGTGTGAGGTTTGTGCAAAGAGCCCTACGTTCAATGAGTTGATTAAAATCTTAAATGAAGAAAGACTCACACGACACGCCCATTGTATGTATATTATTTATCAAAGACATAGGTTGCACCATAGATAAGATATAGTGTTTAGATCAAACGCACATCCTAAATCGGGTGCAGGGCTATGAATATGACAGAGAAAAGAAAAGAACCCGCACATGCGTGTATGCTCCACCACGTATCTTTATTACACTAAAATGACAACGTTTCGATCTACTAAGATTTTCGTCAGGTCGAAACGTTGTCATTTTATTGTAATAAAGATATGTGGTGGAGCACCATAGATAAGCACATCAGATTATAGCTATAGTCTCATCTATAAAGCGGTAACACTAAATGTATCTATACATTTAATTGTAATGGAAAATAAATCAGAACCCCAAATATAGGTATATTATACTCCCACATTTGTCCATACGTATGGAAACTTGTAACTATTAAAACTTTAATTTGTATATGTTACATTTTTAGACATGTATATCTGAGCTATGTATGTGTTTGAGAGTAGTTGCATTTTAATTTATTTATTTTTGTGGTTTTAGCCCATTTTGATTTTACCGCCCCTCCCAATTGCCTGCTAATTCTGCTTTGTCAGCAGCTCTGTAACTCCCTGGACAGATCTGTGGGATGGCGAAGGGCGCACACACGGTTCATCCAACCACATGTCGCCCGAGCCACCAATTCTATTCGCACTGCTTGGGTCATGCATGGGATGATTATGTTCACCAAATATATGTCCGCGCTTGAACCCACAGGTGCCTGATCTGGACTCGCTGGAGAGTGAAGTGGCAGGATAGAGAATCTGATTTATCTTACCCAAATATCGGGCAGCCATTTGCCAATTTTCTCTGCCTTGTGCAGGGGGCCCGGGGAAAGTCAGAGAACACATAGTCAGGCTTGAACCCATGACTATCATGACATTGACTGTCATGCAGCAACTTAGCCCACTACACCACGCAGACCCCCTGAGAGCAGTTACATTTCTCCAGAAATATCCCTCAGTGTTTTAAAACAAAGGTGTAGCGACCCTTTGTTATTGTTAAAATCATTTACTTTGATAGTCAAGTTTATGTATTCACTATGAGAGAAATTTAATATCACACAGCCGAAGTGAATACATGGGCAAATTTCCCAGTACAGGATTCCCAGACTGCTTCACATTTTACAAGGCGTTTGATAGCTTGACATTACTAGTAACCTCAACATCAGTCGCAACAGGAATGGCCTGGTGAGGTGAAGTAAAAAACATGGCACTCTGTCTCAGCTGAACCCCTACTCTGGTTCCACTGTAAACCCTGTGGCTAGATAACAGTAGCCTCTGACTACAGGCTAAATAATCAGATCCTTATCCAAGTGTTTACTATTAGACGTCATTAACTCAGCTCATCTCTGCTTATTTGGGTAGGAAAACAGTCCTGTCTGTGAATTGGTATGAATCTTTGACGATGCTGTGCTAAGCCTGGGGCAGCATTTACCATATGAGAGCCCAGGCAGCATAGATAAGCAGACTTTCCATTCACAAAAAAATAAATAAATAAATGTACTCAGGGGAGTTACACTCGCACAAGATAAGTGCTCTAAGCTAAATTCAGGAACTACCCTTGACCATTTCGACTCTGCAAATTCATTCTCAGTAAAATGTTGCATAAACTCAGTGCCATCTTCCAGAAGTAACACACATTTACAAGTGCACCTCGCAAATGAAATATGTTATGAGAAAATAGAATCAACCTCGATTACGGTCGGCGTTATAATGTCCTCGCGAAGACAACATCATATTGTTGTTCACCTAAAGACAATTATTTGTCTTGAATTATGTACGGATGTTTTCGTCTGGGAGAGCTGTGTGTACTGCTTGGCAATAACCCTCACAGCTGTGAAAACCTCCCTATACCGTTAACCTCGGCTAGCCCTTCATAATGAAGAATTGGAAATGCCGGCAGGGGAAAGAAAACGAGTTCACCCTCCCATTATCCACAGGGATCTAACACTCTACCACCTTTCCGCTATATCTGACGCCAGTGTCAACAAGCAGATAAATAATTCCTTCCTGTCTCATCCTATTGTTATGATATCTGATCATTCTAGAACTGTTTCCTCTTCTCCCACTAATAGATGCCTGAAGGTCAATTACGACAAGGGTCATTATCACAATGGCACTCAAATGTATTCATAGCCACTTCATGGGGAATTTGGCCCTTATTTTTTCCACAAACAGTCCCTATGTTTTTTGTTCTGCATTTCTTTTGCGCTCCACTATCTAATCGTGACCCTGTAGCTGGGGAGATGTTTGCATTTTAAGCCTGGTGTTTTGATCATGCCAGCCAGCACATTTTTTTCCAGGCATCTCTGGCTTTTTGATGTGTGGCATACTTGAGATTTTGTTCAATTACTAACCTGTTTTATCAAACATAAAAGATAAAATTCAATTCATCATGTTCCAGTGTTTTGTATATAGAGCCTGGGTAGAAGTGATGGCCAAACAAACCTTCATTGCTGTTCATCTAGCAGCAGCATATAATGCATGGCAGCACTAACTCAAATTTTCTTTTTTTAAATAAAAGACAGACACATTGAAATTCCAACAATGGCCTTTATTTTGAAAAAAAGATCCTGAGTGCTGCCAGCATATGTTGCTGCTAGAAGAACAGCAACGAAGGTTTGTTTGTATGGAGGACCAAGTCTGCCAAAATAATAAATAAATAAATAAATAAATAAATATATGCATCAGTAAAAATAGTTATACATGAAAATATACATAAAAATATACAAATATAAAATTTTACATTTATTAATCAATATTATTTTCCTATTTATTTATTTCTGTGATAATTTATTTCAGTTTTTATACATTTTTATATTAATTTATTTCCATATTCTTTTATTTCTGTATTTATTTATTTCTGTATATATTTATTTCTGTATTTCCAGATCCTTAAGCTAATGAGGAGGCTGTCAATCAAAGCATGTCACGGTGTCACCTTTTTCCCATTGGTTGATCGGTATCAGAGTGTG
>JACXGM010003932.1:9734-20531 GCA_016801145.1 Umbra pygmaea | reverse complement strand
GTCTTGCCAGAGATTTGAGTCTTGGCTACCCTAGTTGAAAATGCCAGCTTTGGTTATTATTTGATTATTAACTTTTTCGCGTGGAGGGTCTTGCTGAAAGTTTATTGCAGTAAGCAGCATCTAACAACAGAGAAGTTGACCCTGCCGTGTAGGAATTTGGATGAAGTGTGATCATTGCCTTAATTTTTCGATATACGATTCCGTTCATGCCGGAGCAGTCGGACGCCCTTCTCATTGTAGCCTATCCATTTCATCAAACGGAACCTCCATTGCAATGTTCCGTTGTCTTTAAAACACACACAAACACATCAACTCAACCACACACACACACACACACAGAAACTAAGTTCGCCGGAGCGAGAGAGCAGCTACGGTAGTTAACGGAGTGACACCGAAGCCACAAAAAAATGCAACTAATCGGCACAGTTAGTTGGATTTTCTGTTTGTGACATTGCATCCCGTTTTGGGGTTGGTGAAAGAAACATTTATCCTACAAACCAACCCTGTGTTGTACCCTTGGTTCCTCCCCAGCTGCGTTTTTTACGTTCACAATCTATTTCTATCACAGACCGTATATATGGTTTCTATCTCCCGCTCTTGGCTTGCTTGCTATGGCTGAACGATTAAGTCCCGCCCTCTCATTAGCTTAAGGATGTAGAAATACGGAAAAAAATATATACGGAAATAAATAAATACAGAAATAAAAGAATATGGGAATAAATGAATATAAAAATAAATTAATACAGAAATAAATGATCACAGAAATAAATAAATAGGGAAATAATATTGATTAATAAATGTATAATTTTATATTTGTATATTTTATGTATAAATATTTTTATTGACGCATATATTCATTTATTTATTTATTTCTTATTTTGGCAGACTTGGTCCTCCATATGTTTGCCATTACTGGGTAGGTAACCATGTTCATGGAGTGCTGCAAGTACTGGAGAATATTGTTCAAACCATAGACATAGAATGGATATTTCATTCTGCTACATTGATTTGAATTGGAATGTCCTTTCTATCCATTCCATTTCTATGGTTCAAATTTTGCACCTCAGATGACCACTGGAGCTAACTCACACTCATGTGCATCCACGTTAAACCCTAAGCATCCAGGTAGAACAGGAAAGGTGTATGAGCTAAGCATAGTGACAGTGTGAAAGTTATTCACATGGTCCCACTGTAATGTTGTCCCACATATTGTGTCTATTGTTGAATAGACAAGAAGATTTCATCAACACTGGGCTAATTACAAAGCAAATCAATTGCATCAGCATACATTCATTATCCAACTCTCTGAACAACATTTTCCAAAGGATGTAGGAGATCACATTAAAGTACGCTGCTAGAATAGGGGTCGGTCGTTTATTACGTAGAGACAGTCATGGATTGGAATCGGCGTGGAGACCAGATCGATAGCCCTGATCACTCAGTTGACGTTAGAGTGCCCAGCTGCCAGGTGAAAACGGATCCATCGGAGGACTGAGAAGGCGACTAAGTGCATTAAGTCATCAGCCTGATCCTCCGGTGCTCTGTTTTTACATCTCAAAGGTCTCAGAGCCAGATCACATTTTATTGAATCTGCACATTATACGTCTGAAGTAATATTATGTTCAGTGAGGGAAAAAAAATGACATGATCCCGTGCTGATTTTGGACGTTTTCCCACTGAGAAATAAATTATCACTCTATCATTTTAATGGTAGGTTTATTTGAACAGTGAGACAGAATAACAACAAAGACAAATCCAGAAAAATGCATCTCAAAAAAGTTATTAATTGATTTGCACTACAATGAGCGAGATACGTATTTGATCCACTCTCAATCAGAAAGATTTCTGGCTCCCAGGTAATGAGCTGAGATTAGGAGCACTCTCTTAAATGTCAGCTTGTTACCTGTATAAACTCTCCACCATGGCCAAGACCAAAGAGCTGTCCAAGGATGTCAGGGACAAGATAGGAGACCTACACAAGGCTGGAATGGGCTACAAGACCATCGCCAAGCAGCTTGGTGAGAAGGTGAAAACAGTTGTTGTGATTATTTGCAAATGGAAGAAACACAAAATACCTCTCAGTCTCCCTCTGCCCTAGGCTCCATGCAAGATCTCACCTTGTGGAGTTGCAATGATCATGAGAATGGTAAGGAATCAGCCCAGAACTACACGGAGGGGGGGGGGGGTCTTGTCAATGATCTCAAGGCAGCTGGGTCCATAGTCACCAAGAAAACAATTGGTAACACTTCGCCGTGAATTACTGAAATCCTGCAGCGCCCACAACGTCCCCCTGCTCAAGAATGCACATGTACAGGCCTGTCTGATGTTTGCCAATGAACATCTGAATGATAGAGAGAACTGGGTGAAAGTGTTGTGGTCAAAATCAAGCTTTTTGGTATCAACTCAACTCGCCATGTTGGAATGCTGCCTATGACCTCGAGAACATCATCCCACCACCAAACATGGAGGTGGAAAAATTATGCTTTGGGGGTGTTTTTCTGCTAAGGGGACAGAACAACTTCACTGCATCAAAGGGACGATGGAGGGGCCATGTACCATGAAATCTTGGGTAAGAACCTCCTTCCCTCAGCCAGGGCATTAAAAATGGGTTGTGGATGGGTACTCCAGAATGAAAGGACACAGAAAACACGGCCAAAGCAACAAAGAAGCAGCTCAAGAAGAATCACAGTAAGGTCCTAGAGAGGCCTAGCCAGTCTCCAGGCTTTAATCACATAGGAAATCTGTGGAGGGCGCTGAAGGTTCGAATTGCCAAACGTCAGCCTCGAGACCTTTAGGACTTGGAGAGTATCTGCAAAGAAGAGTGGGACAAAATCCCCGAGATGTGTGTAAACCTGGTGGCCAATTACAAGAAACGTCTTGTCACATTTTGCAAAGGGGTCAAATACTTCCACTCATTCTAATGCAAATCATTAATAATGTTTTACATATTATTTAAATAGTTAAAAATGTCAACCTAACAGAAAATGTTACCATATAATAAGAATAAATAATAACACATTAAGTTGTACAATGGTGAAGATTAATTTAAATCAATTATACTACTATTGTTATTAATGAGTTTACCTTTAAGGTAGAAAACTATCATAACTACCCAAAATCAATTTAAAAAATGTCTTACATCTTGCTGGCCAATATGATATTACAGTTCTCTATTGCGGTAAATGACAAGTAATGTTGGAATAAGCATAGATAAGTAGTCAGAATGTCATCATTTTTAATCCAGATTGAGACAAAAAAGACATACTGAATGTAATGTATCTATCTCCTTCAAACATCACTTTAAACATGCCTAAAATAATGTAATGTGATCATATACATTTATTTATCTTTTTTTAATACAATCTATCATTTTCTAGGCCTATTTTCATTGTTCTTAGCAATGCTAGAGACAGTGGGCAACTGTTCGGAAACTCGCCCTGTAGGTGTGCTACTAGTGGCACAGTGTGTATGAAACTGAAATAATTTAATGCCCTCTGGGTCTTGTATATTTAATCAACAGTGTTCTATTCACATAATTGAATGCAGCATGATATGGCACTGTGTCAAGCTTTTCATAGGGCCTTTTGAAGCGCTTACTGTAGCTTAGTAACATACAATAAGCTAAGACCAGTAAGTACAGTAAATAACTAAACTGGTACATGTAACGTTAAACTGCATGTACTAATAGCATACAGTAAATATCAAACTACATGTAACATTAAAGGAATATTTTACCACATGCAATACAGTGGTTTTGTATTGTTCAGTATGTGGTAAAACCACAAAAACTAATTGTTTCAAAACGATGTCTGAGTCCTGATTTCTTGCTTTTAATGTGCTGATCAGTCAGGATGTGCCTACTTTCATGTTTCAAGCCCAGTTGCCAATTCTTTTAGCTAGCTATTTTCTGTAGCTTTGAATTGCACACCCACCGTTAGCTTGAAAGATCAGTGGAGTGATCTTCCGCATATCGGACACTCCCGTGATTGAAATTGCAGGTGCCCGATCTGCACATAAGGAGTCGCTTGTGCATAATGGATGAATGGGGCACGATTCTACTTGCTAAACCAAACCAAGTGTTTTTAGAAGAAAAGGTGATGTTACACCGTGGTAAATGGTCGACGTCCCAACATTTTTGGTTGTATATTGTCAAAAACTTTTATTCACAGTCAAAAATTGGATAATGGTGTTTATAATATGTTTTCAGTATATTACAGGGTGAATTGAATTTTCAAATGAAAATTTGGGTGGTATTTCTAGAATCTAGTCTCTATGGCGAGGAATGCACACAAATATTGAGTTTAGTAAATGGTTCATTTAAGTTACATGGACTAAAAACAGTAAGTAACTAGCTGTACATCTAACATTAAGCTGCATGGACTAGGTATGATAAACATAGTCTGTAGGTTAATATGACATTCAGAGTTATACAGTAAATAGCTAAATGTACTGTATATGTAAAATTAAGCTACATGGACTAAGAACATACACTAAGACGAGGGTAAGAGAGCTGAGGGAGAAATATGCAAGGCTTCATTATAACGATGAGGAATATTCTACACAAGAGGGCATTTGTTTTTTGGAGAGACCCAAAATATCACTGGGAAACAAACAAACATGAAAGCATTCAAACATGTGAGGTCCCTGAGAGGATATTTATGATATGGCGACGGATTTCATACAGTTCATAACACAGTACGAGTTCTACATTTGAGGAGGGTGGGAGAAGCGTAAAAATACAACCTTCACCAACTTCACCCTTATTATTAAACCAAGTTTAGACGGAGAAACAAAGAAAAAAAATAACATATCCATACTCGTTTTGACCTATTTAGAGTCTTTTCATCTCCATCGTTTCATCTTCAACCGCTTCCTGTTTGCTGACTGGTAGGAAAACTTTAAATGCCAAGTGGCAGCCGTTATGCACACAACTTATATATAATACTTCTTAGGCTAACTTTGGCCATTGTCCATTAAATGTTTTGTCTCCTTAATGAGGAGTGTGTTTAAATGTAGCAGCAGGAGGTGTGGAGAGGCCATGGGTGATACAGCGTGCTCAGAGCCTCAGAATGATTAGGCTTTGCCCTGTAATGACCTGTGTAGAAGAGAAAGGTGAACCATAGGGTCTAGATATGTTTGACTGTTAAACAGCCCATAGCATTCATGGTCCATCAGTTTATCGAGATACTTCGTAAAAAAGATGTCTCCCTATTTTATTTCTCTGTCCTTTTCTTCGTCCCTTTCTTTAGTCTCTACTTTCCACTTCCTCTCTCCCACCTTCATTCTTTTTTCTCTCTTTTACTCGTGTAGCAAGACAAAAAAATATACTGTGTATATACACACTGTATATAGCATTTATGGTAATACAAATACATGTTATGTCTACTTCTAACTTAAAGTGATAACTAGGCTTCACTGTAAATCAAACTAGCTGCTAGCTAATGCTAGCATAGAATATCACCAGTTAACAATCTTCTTTTAATTTGATTCCTCCCTTATTCACACCATGAGTAGTGTTCCAATGTCTATAAGACAACTAAGCTTTATCAATGTTTTTTTTGGTCTAGCTATGTCTTCAAAGCGAAGTACTATTATTCCAGAGTGGAAGAGTTGAGGCTTTCTGTCACACGGTCCATCCATGATGAATGAGCTTGTCCCGCACAGCTACTCCGCAGATAAACCTGCCCTGTCCCGTTTCTCCCTTTGACCTCTGAAATAATCCCTATTTCTCAACATTTCCCATAACACTTTAGGATTAATGCATTTGATAAGAGTTTTAGGTTAAACAAATGTGCCTTTCTCAAACCTGCCACTCGGTATGTGCAGTACGCAGCCGCACGCTGAGTGCCCGTCTTCAACTGTTGAAGTTACCAGCCACCGTGTGTGTGTGTGCATGTGTGTGTGTGTTACAGAGATAGAGTGATTTGTACGATGTGTGTTATAGAGATAGAAAGAGTGATCTATACGATGCGTGTTGGCACCTGAGCTGCGCCGCAGAGCAGACTGAGTATCTAGCGGTATCAGATTAAGGGGGAAAATGGGGTTTTCTCAATCTAATTTCCTCACCTCCGGTTTCCATTCTCCTCCATCCTGTCTGGTCTCTCTCTGAACAAGTTCAAAAGGTAATCGAGGCAGCGAGGATGTTCTCCCTCCTTTTCCACTCTTGTCATCAAGCAAATTAAGTTTATAGGAGGAGTGCATGCCAAAGGAAATGTCGATAGAAATAAAATAAATATAAAACAAGTTAAGGCATTGTATTGATGAAACAGTTGGTAGCATATTTGTTTTAAATGTACTTGCCCCTCTCTGTACTGAAGTACGTGATCAGCTCTATTGCCCTGCAGACATTGACAGAGTGTTGCCCTAGCGCCATACTTATTGGCTGTAATGTTCTCAGTGGCGCTTAGCCTACCGCCACGTTTTGGTCAGCAGAGTCGATGATTGTAGTTGAAAAATGATAATGATAAACAGCATGGTCTTATACCGTAGGCCTTCCTTTTCTACAGCTTCTAGAGAGCAGTGTGGAGCTCAATCGAGACGGCGTCGTTTCTGGTTGTGCGTATTCACCGCTGCATTTTGTCTGGCTTCAAATCGACGTCTATTCAATGTTTAATGCTATTTACGATAATGGCTTTTCCATTTTACTTCACAGCTGTTCTGCACCGCACACAGTGCTCGCTCAACAATAACACATTTGGAAGGACATACTGTATGAGCTCGGAGGAGAGCGCATTCTCCGGCCAGTAACCAATGGTCTTTACTGTTTGAGTTTTCAGTTTGGGTTTAGAAGTTCCAGTTCAATTTTCCCAGTCACTTACAGAAACACAAGGACTTGCTGAGGGCCATTTGTTCCGGACTAAATGTGTACAAGCTATACTATTTACCAGATGAAACTAAACTGCATATTACACACATTTTAAATGGTAAGTGCATTTGGTGATGCTAAACAATGAACTGAGTAGACTTTTACTGTACAATGCATAGCAAGCTGCAAGCTACAGGTGCTTATTCTGAATGCTGAAGGTGCTGTGCAAATACGACTCATCAATTCAGTCAAAACATTATGCGCCATCAGACCCCCCCCACAATTTAAATTCTGCTGCAGGACAGTAGCCCATTAGAAAAATCATTATTTGCAAGCTACCTAATTGAGGGCCATTTCAGGCCTTCACAAGGATGCCAGAAGCACTGAGTCAGTGCAGCTCAACTGTTTAACCAGGTTTATTCTACTTAAGAGAGGCAAATTACCCTTGTCTAAAGGGAGGCAGTCACTCTGGGAGCCCTCGTGTCGACTTTGATTTTCCGTTGCATCTAACAAGGACATAATTCATGTAATCAATCAGTGGCCATATCAGGCTGATTGGTGAGGCTAAAGACACTCTGAAAAGAAGACTAATGCATCTCCCCTGACATGCTCTACGGTGCGAACTTCACCCTTGGTGAAACGTATGCTTCTTGGTTAAGAAATTGGGCCGGCTGTCGCGAGAAAAGCACCAGGCTCTTAACTGCAAATATATACGTGGTACAAACTGCCAACTGTGATAAGGGTGAAGGGGAAGCTTAGACAATGGATTTGACAGGAGACAAATGACTGGCGGCTCACTTATCAGCGTCGATACAAGTAGTTGTAGGAAACAACTTCCTTTTTTTCCCCCGCGAGAGGATTTTTGTTTTGTATTCCGGACAGATTTCAAATGTACAGGGCTCATATTGGCTTCATGAACCGAGATGCAGCATATCATTTTTAATTATAATCAACTCAAAATTAAATGAGTATTGACACAGTTTTAATTATGAGCTCTGAAGCGAGGGAGTGGGGAAGTGATACTGCCCCGACACAATGCAGTTCAGAAGGACTCTGAAGACTGAACTGGCTACCTAAAAATGGAAGGAACCTGTGGAAGATGGAACCGGTGGAAGATGTAAAACTCATCCATGAACTAAACAATACATTACAGGCCTGTCCGAAAAATCGTCATATTATTGATCTGCTGCATTTAAAAAAGTGTACATTTTTCTTGCTCTCCTCCTAATTTTGTGATATCCACATTGTGACTTTGACCTTGAAGAACTCCAGAGCAGGTTTGGACGAGTTAAAGGTCGAGTCCACTGATAAACATCTCGCCAAGTAGTTTTGCTGCTTATTACACTGCCCCTTCAAACAGGAAATATCTTCGACATACACGATTACGATCACATCCTGACCAATAGACGACTAATGTCATTGCTTTCTTAACTCAGAGATATATTTTATTGGATTGGAATTATTTAAATTATTCCTTAACGCTTGGGACTTTTGGCAATGAATCCCAAGGTAGTAGGAAACATGTTTCACTAGTTCGGGAAAGTCAGTGCCATATGATATTTGAAAGGACAACACCAACAGAAAAAAATATTGTCCGTTCAGTATGCCAGATTACTAGCCAAAGGATATGAAACCGGCGTTCTTCCCTGTCACTATGTATAATGCAGGAAATTAAAAAAACCACATAGACATTTAGTATTGCATGCTTTGTCCAAACATAAAAAGTATTTACTTTAAATATAGTGATGTATGCATGATATACTGTGTATTAATGTTACTTTTGAGTCATGTCCTGTGCATTTTTTTTAAGTCATGTCCTGTGCATGAAATGAACAGATGTGGCCAAAAGTATTGGTAGCAAATCAACACCAAAGCGTCACTGGGCCTCTGTCGTGTTTCAGAGTAGGGATGGTGTTGTTCATTTGAAAGCGTATTCGTTACCGATGTAAAAAAAAGAGTTGTTGTGACTTACTAAATAGCTCATATTTTGGCAATATCCAGTCATAATTTTTTGTGTTTCACTCTTAGAAGTGGGGTGTTCCTGTGTCTTCTATTATGGAGCCCATGTTCATTCAGACAGCGACAGATGGTGCGATTTAAAGCTTTTGCACCTTGAGCTTGACCGTTGGCTTGGATCAGTTTTAAAGCTTTCCTTGGTTCTTTCTCCAACTTTCAAAACAATCCTTCTGTGCAATCTTGGGTCAATTTTCATCTTGTGGCAATGACTAGGAATTTTGGCTACAGTCCCATGGCTACAGTCCCAGTTACACTTCTTAATAATATTGATAAAAGTGCTTGCAGGGACGTCAAGGTCTTTAGAGATGGTCTTGTAGCTTTTACTGTAGGTTGACCACACTTGTCTATTACCATCGTTGTAACCTCAGACAACTCTTGTTTTCTCTATTTTTTCCATACTTTTCTCAATTTAAACTGGCTAAATGAGCAATGATGTGATTGAAGACACCTGGGCTACTAATTAAAAGAAAATGTCTACTTGAGGTATATCACTGCTATACAATTACTTCAACTAACTTCTAAAGCATATCCAAAATTTTGCCCAGATTATTTTAGAATGTCTTTATAGAACTAGTAAGAATTCTATTACTTATTCATACATGTATGGATGACAAAGTATATTTTACATTCAACACTTTCCAGGGTGAATGGTGTATTATTTTAATAAAATGCAAGAGGACCAATACATTCAGCCCTGTCTGTACTGTAAAAAGGGAGACAATTTGCCATTTTGTTGAATCAAATTGCATAGTTACCAATGATTAATTATTTCTGGGAGACAAAGAAACATCCAATATTGGTTTGCTTGTTGTTTGTTACTACTTCCCATGCTACTATTTACTTTGATCTTATTTCAGAGAAGAACATTGCATCTAGCAATGTGGGTGTACAACACACAGCCCATAGCTGACCCCAGGTGTGGGCACAACATGTCAGACACTGGTGCTATGGTAGTCCGACCACCTATATGATACACTGGCTGTTAGTATGAAGGAGTGTCTTAGCGGGGTCAATGCTTGCCAGAGGTAGCAGAGTGCATGGTCCCTGCTGGCCACCTGCTGTGTAGGGCCTGCATTTTCATGCACTACCATGGCTGAGAGGAAGAGCATGGGGTGGAGGACAGAGGAGGATGATGCAGAGAAACAGACTGTACAGTACAGAGGATGATAGAGCAACATATACTGTACAGTACAGAGGACGATAGAGAAACATATACTGTACAGTACAGAGGACGATAGAGAAACATATACTGTACAGTACAGAGGACGATAGAGAAACATATACTGTACAGTACAGAGGATGATAGAGAAACATATACTGTACAGTACAGAGGATGATAGAGAAACATATACTGTACAGTACAGAGGATGATAGAGAAACATATACTGTACAGTACAGAGGATGATAGAGAAACATATGCTGTACAGTACAGAGGATGATAGAGAAACATATACTGTACAGTACAGAGGACGATAAAGAAACATATACTGTACAGTACAAAGGATGATAGAGAAACATATACTGTACAGTGCAGAGGATGATAGAGAAACATATACTGTACAGTACAAAGGATGATAGCGAAACATATACTGTACAGTACAGAGGACGATAAAGAAACATATACTGTACAGTACAAAGGATGATAGAGAAACATATACTGTACAGTACAGAGGATGATAGAGAAATAATATACTGTACAGTACAAAGGATGATAGCGAAACATATACTGTACAGTACAGAGGATGATAGAGAAACATCTACTGTACAGTACAGAGGATGATAGAGAAACATATACTGTACAGTACAGAGGATGATAGAGAAACATATACTGTACAGTACAGAGGATGATAGAGAAACATATACTGTACAGTACAGAGGATGATAGAGAAACATATACTGTACAGTACAGAGGATGATAGAGAAACATATACTGTACAGTACAGAGGATGATAGAGAAACATATACTGTACAGTACA
>JACXGM010003931.1:17075-39988 GCA_016801145.1 Umbra pygmaea | reverse complement strand
TAATTCTTTGAGATAGGAATTTGGGGTTTTCATGAGCTGTATGCCAAAATCATCAGTATTAAAACAATAAATGACCTGAAATATTTCAGTTGGTGTGCAATGAATCTAAAATATATGAAAGTTTAATTTTTATCATTACATTATGGAAAATAATTAACTTTATCACAATATGCTAATTTCTTGAGAAGGACCTGTATATGCAACCCCGGTTCACACTCTGTGACCTAACAACAAAAACATGTTTTTCGTGCACCGAAATCATGGCTGAAATTGACAATTGAATTTCTAGCGAAAAATTGATACTACATTTGTGCTTTCTGTCTTCAGTGAAAGCATACAACCGTTCGTCTGTTAGTTAGTGCCAATTTTTTGTATACAGTGTGGTTGCCTAGCAACCGAGGCATAAAAATACCAAATGGTCAATGTTTGCATTACATTCTACAGGACCCGGTAGGTGAGTGGTTAGAGCAGTGACAACCGTGAGTCTGTGGTTCGATTCCCCAGTAAATCGTTCTTGTTTCTAAGAGAATTATTTGATATGCCCATCAGTTTATGTAATTATTTTGTACGTTTCAAATTTCATGGTTGAATAAAGTGATTTTAACATAATAGTTTGGTTGAGGAATTGAACATTTCCTCATTATGACATGTCAGCCAACAGTAAATGGAGCAGTTTTGATAGAAAGCTTCTACATAGTCAGGTAGAAAATGTCTTATAATAAGTAGATCATGACTCTGTAAATGAGAATGATGTAAATGTCTCATAAAGAGCCATTTTAATTGCAGATTTTGCATTTAAATTATGGTAAAATAAGTAGGTGTTTTAACAGGTTATTTTGTAACTTGCACCATCTATTGGTGAAAGCAGAGGCTTCATTCCCATTACAACTGAGGGACACGTGCCCCCTCAGATTTTTGAGCCAAGTGGATTTTCCTTTAAATATCTGTATTTGTGGGCACATGTTTCTGTGTGTTGTGCACACTGTGCCCCTTAAAAAAAATAGGTGCATGACGCCCCTGGGTGGAAGCTGAGCAACTTATGAGTTCAGCATGTTGTAAGTCATTAAAGGTAATGTCAACAATAACAAGCTTCAGTATTGTGATTGCTATATGACTTGTTTTGGGGAAAAATATGTGTCTCTGCGCAGCTGTAGCCGGCTCCTCTACAGAAAACAACCCTTGGAACTAGCCTGCCTTTGATCAAGCTACCACATGACCAAGAATTAGCCTAATAGTAGCCCATACATGGCGATACAGCTCTTAAACTGTTAAAAACTAAATTACTGTACAGCAGGTAAATACACCCATGCACATTGATAAGCATCAGAACAAGTGTGAGATATTAAATCTGTGCATTTTACAATGCTTCTTTAACCTGTTGAGGAGTACTGTCACAAATATGTGATGAGCTGCTACTAGGCCCCTGGGAGAACGGTCACAAATATGTGATTAGAACATTAGCGCAGTATTATGATGTCATAAGGAAAAATGTGGAAATCTCTCAACATTTTTCCTTATGACATCATAATACTGTGCACTAGTTTTTTGTTTTATTACATTGTGTGATCAATATGCCAGGGTAAATGCACAGGGGTGCAAATAGCATTCACTTCTAATTGCACCAGGGTACGAATAGCATACATTGATATTTGTACCAGACAGGGTATTAATAGAACACATTGCTGTGTGCACCTGGGTATGAATAGCATACACTTCTAATTTCACCAGGGTATGAATAGCATACACTTCTAATTTCACCAGGGTATGAATAGCATACACTTCTAATTGTACCAAGGGTGCATGGCAACAGCCACAGCAGTAAACAACGAGAACTCTCCTATCATCAAAGATTTTCTATAGTAAGACTCCCCTCTGCGTGTTTTAAATGGAAACTACCACTTATATAAGAAACTACTGTAAAGACTGTGAATGAACATGAAGAGGATCTTGCCACGACTGCAACATCTTTGCGAAAAATGACTCAGCAACAACTTTTCAGTGTTTACGTGCGGAGAGGGAGTCGAATGCTGCAGAGTGCAGACGCTGTAGAGTTGGATGTCATGAAAGCAAGCTTTTGTAACACCCAAATAGGAATTTTAATGTTAGAGAAAAGTTTTGACAGATAATTGATTTGCTACATCAATGCTGTTGAATTATTTTACAAACAAAAACAAGTTATTGCTTGGTAGCTAATAACAGCAGATGGGTCAACATTACTAGCTATCTGTAGTTAACACATAGATTGTGAGTTAACATTATTAGCTAGCTAATGTTACAGTGTTACTGGTCAGTGTCTCCTGACCAAACGTTTGAAAAAGTAGCCTAAATAAATGTTTATTTCCCAACAGATGTGTCATGTTATTCAAAAACAACAAAGGTTCATACGACAACGTATTCAGAAACTGTCTTTATTTGGCAACTCGGTGGAGCAGCAAGCGGCCATTGTGCTCGAACATAACCTCACATAACATTCCGCCCCACCCCCGTACAGACGTCACCTCTTGTTACTCCAAAACTATTGCACTATTATTCCATAATACCAAATCTCCCTTTCTTTGAAAACAAAGGGTGGACTACCTTTGTCTCTGCAGGTCTTAAGGGGTTTATTCTGCCCTTTTGCTGGAAGACCTGTCCCTGATTCAAGCATGCAAAACGGAAGTACATAACTTACACATTACCATATTGTGAACTATTACTTTAGCAGGCTGTGTTCTTCAAAAATAAAAAACTCTCAGGTTTGAAGTAAATGTAAAGAGTAAAGCAGAACAATTTCACAATCCATGCTACCCCTCTTCCTTTTTTTCCCAATCAAATCACAAATCAAGTCTCTGCGGCCTTCTAACATCTCTCCCACACCTGGTCCGCACAGTCTCTGCTGGGTGGTCTTCTCTGCTGGGTGGTCTTCTCTGTTGGGTGGTCTTCTCTGTTGGGTGGTCTTCTCTGTTGGGTGGTCTTCTCTGTTGGGTGGTCTTCTCTGCTGGGTGATGTCACCACTGGTGGAGCTGGCTCTGCTGATGATGTCACTGGCGGATTTTCTCCCATCGGTGACTCACCAGCGTTGACTACCCCACCGTTGGTCTGCAGTGGCACCAAGTGATGCCGGTTCCTCCTCAGTGTGCCCTGAGGCACCTGAACAATGTAAGAGCAAGCGATGTTGTGTGTAGATAGCACCGTGCCCTGGATTCGTGCATCGGTGATCCACACATCCTCCCCAGGCATGAGTGGCTCTAGGTTTCTCGCGCCATGTCTCTTGTTGAAGGATTTTGCGTCGTTCCCCCTCTTCTCCCTTTCTTTGTCCTCCAGCGTGGTATAGTCAGGCAAAACTGGATTCAGCAGGGCTGGAAGGGTAAGAACTGTAGTGAGGAGGCGCCGCCACATCAACAGCTCGGCTGGGGTATAGCCGTTCTGTAGAGGGATCGCTCTGTAGGCCAGCAAGGCAAGATATGGGTCAGATGCCTTTGATAGCATGTTTTTCACAGTTTGCACAGCGCGTTCCGCCTCCCCATTGCTTTGGGGAAACTTGGAGCTGCTCGTGATGTGCACAAAGCCATACTCTGCTGCAAAGGCTTTGAAGTGGCTACCAGAGAACTGGGGCCCACTGTCAATTTTAAGATATTCACAAATCCCATGACGAATGACGAGAAAACATGGATTTCAGGTGCACTACCACATCTGTGGACCTCGAGGTTGACAGCAGCGCAATTTCCACATACCTTGAAAAATAATCTACTACCAGTAGATAGGTCTTGCTTTTTAGCGTGAACAGGTCAGCTCCCAACGTTTGCCAAGGCCTGTCCGGCATCTCCGTTGGCATCAGCGGCTCTTTAACGTTCTGTCTCTCCTGGATGCAAGTTCTACACTTCAGTACCATGTCATTCAGCTGGCTGCTGAGCCCTGGCCACCACACTGTCTGTTTGGCCCGGCCCCTGCACTTAGTCACCCCCAGGTGTCCGTCATGTAGTCTCTGTAGCACATCATCTTGTAAGGCGAATGGGATGACAAGCCTTGTGCCCCGCAGCAGGAGTCCCTCATGCACAGTTAGCACTGCTCTATCAGGCCAGTAATGTCTCAGCTCTCCCTGCAATTGGCTTTTGTCAGGCCAGCCATCTGTGCAGTAGTCCATCAGTGCAGAGCATGTGCTGTCTGCCTTCAGGTGCTTGCGTAAACTGCTCAGATAATCTCCACTGACAGGGATGTTGCTGATCACAGAGTCTACATAGATGTTGGTGTCCTCCAGTAGGCCTGCATCTGTGTGTGCTTTTGCGGTTCTGAGGGGAGCACACGACAAGGTGTCGGCTGTCCACAGGCTTTTGCCTGGGACATGATTGACTGTATAGTTGTTGTTGAGTCGCATCTTAAATCTTTGGATTCTTAACGGGAGGTAATCCAGAGCCTTCCCGACCAGCAGACTCACCAATGGCTTATGGTCAGTTTCCAGCTCGAATGGTCTCCCAAGGATGAAACAGCTGAACCTCTTACAAGCCCATGTTGCAGCTAATGCCTCCTTCTCTACCTGAGCATAACGCTGCTCTGTTGGTGTCATTGACCTGGACGCATATGCCACAGGTGACCACCTGGCATCGCTCTCTTGAAGCAGGACAGCACCCAGGCCAAAGGAAGAGGCATCAGTTTGGGTTGTATAGTGCAAGCACTGGTGTGGATGACAGTTCTGTTTTTAACTGGTCTAAGGCGGCCTGCTGTTCTGTCCCAAGTACCAGTGGTTCTTCTTGGACAGCAGCTCTCTCAGCACTTTGTCTTTTTCAGCCAGGTTAGGCAAGAATCGGCCCAGCTGATTGACCATGCCCAGAAAAATTCTGAGCTCGCTGACATTTTTGGGTGCGTCCATCTCTTGCACAGCTCTCATCTTCTCCGGATCTTGCTTCACCCCATCAGCTGAAATCACATGACCCAGGAATCTGACTGTATGGCGTGCAAGCTTACATTTGTCCATGTTGAGCATAATGCCAGCTTTTTGTGCCTTCTCTAGCACCTTATGTAGCTGCATATCGTGCTGTCCTGCATCTGTCCCCAGACCAGGATGTCATCCATGTGACACAGTACCCCCTTCAGGCTATCGGTCACTTCTGTTATCATCATCATCCTTTGAAAGTGCTTGGGGGCTGAAGCTATGCCAAACGGTAGGCGGTTAAAATAATAGCGCCCAAACGGCGTAATGAAGGTGGTATATTTGGCAGACTCTCTTGTCAATGTTACTTGCCAAAAACCCATATTGGCATCTAATTTACTGTTGCCTCAGCTAGCATGCCCAGAGTGTGCTCGACAGAAGGCAGGAAAAACTTTTCTCTGCAAACTGATTAATTAATCTTTGTGAAATCCACACAAACGCGAACAGTACCTGCTTTTTTCGGCACCACCACCATTCCGGCGCACCAATCAGTCGGCTCCTCAATCTTTGTGATTACACCCATCGTCTCCATGTGGCCAATCTCCTCTTTTACTTTTCGCATAAGAGGCAGAGGGACTCTGCTTGGTGCGTGGAGCCTCTGGCTCTAACTTAATTGAGTACAGCCTCCGAACAAGACCCAATCCGCTACACAGCTTTGGATACTGTTGCTTCACAGATTCCATGGTGATGCTGTCAACCCTGCTCACAAGCTGAAGCTGTTCTATGGCGGGCCTTCCCAGCAGCGCAGTGTGCAGGTCTTTTACAACATAAATGTCCTCCGTGGCTGTCTTTTTGCCTCTGCACAGAGTTTCTCTAGCTACACCTAGGACAGAGAGCACATTGCCGACTGGCCCGAACAATGGGCTCGTCGACACTGCCAGGCGATTTACATCATATTTCCCTGTAATGTCATAATACTCCTCGGCTGGCAGGGCTGGGACATCAGCACCATTGTCAATTTGAAAACACACTTTTTTTGTCTCACTTGTAGCTACACTGTCCACGGGTCTTTTCCAGCGTCCACGGTTCCCAGAAATAAACTCCCTACTTCTTCTGTAGTGGCAGCATTGAGAGATCTTGCACCGTTTCTGCACACTTTGCCATAATGTCCCGTTTTTCCACAGTTGTGACACACAGCATCTGTAGCAGGGCATTCAGATTTTCCATGTGACAGCATTTTCCCACATCTATAACAGGCCTTTGAACCTTGCTGTGGCCGTGCATTTAGTTTATGCTTGCCTGGTGTTTGTGCTTGTGGCTGAGGCTTTGAAAGAAATGTGGGTTTTCTGTAGCTTTTAGCATGCACAGCATCAACATTGGAGCACTTGCTACCACCGCCATTTTCTCCTCTTAAGCCACACTGCTGTCGTCTAACTTCTTCCGACTGCCTTGTTTTTGTTATAGCAGTTTCAAGTGTTAGGTCTCTGTCTAGCTGTAGCTTTTCTGACAATGAGAAGTTTCTCAGCCCGACCACTAACCTGTTGCGTTTCAGCTCATTTTGTAGTTGTCCATAATTGCAATGTTCAGCTAATCCATATAGAACAGTAATAAAGGAATCCACCGTTTCTCCCGGCAGTTGCACACGGTGATTGAACTTGGCTCTTTCGTATATTACATTCTTTTTAGGGACAAAAAATGCATCAAAGCATGCCGTAACATCAGTTTACTTCTTCCTCTCATCTGCAGTTAGCGTTATCCCCTTAAGCACATCTTCGGCTTCATCGCCCATACAATACACTAAGGTGTTTACTTGGTTTTCAAATCTCCTAATCCACCGCTCCCATTCTTGAGGCTTGGTAAAATCGAATGGCTCTGGGGGTTGTATTGAGAACGTAGCAGTTGGTGTAGGTTGCACCATCTCTGCCGGCTCGTCTCCCATTCCTCTGCCAAAAGATACACTTAGGTTTTCCTCCTCTGCTTACAAGTCGTCCCGTTCGGACACTATGTCATGTTATTCAAAAGCAACAAAGGTTCGTACGATAACGAATTCAAAAACTGTCTTTATTTGGCAACTCGGTGCAGCAGCAAGCGGCCATTGTGCTTGAACATAACCTCACATAACATTCCGCCCCGCCCCCGTACAGACATCACCTCTTGTTACTCCAAAACTATTGCACTATTTTTCCATAATACCACAGATGGAAATACGAAAGTATTTTTCAGACGTGGGCAAACGCAAGAGCAGAAGCCAGGTGAGAGTGAACAGTACTAAACAGTCGAAGTAACTGACAACAGTTTCTCACATACACTGGTCACATTGAAGGCACACTGATTTCCCCATTCCCAACTATCAAATCTAATCAGTTGTATTTTATATAAAATCTTATTTGATATTAGATCTTAAATTTAGTAAAGGATTAAGTTTTTTACTTTTTTCAGGCTGCTTCCTTTCATATACCGGTACTGTATATACACACTACTTGTTAAAAGTTTTTTCAGCAATCATTAATTCAGTGTCCTGATGATGAAAACTTTAACGATTAAATGTTTTAAATATAATTTCTGGTCAATTTAACGGCACTTTGGTGAATGAAGGTATTGACTTCTATCAAAACAGAAACATGTATTCCTGGGCGTTTTAAAATGTTTAACCATGAGTGTGGTCAGCAACAATATTCAGTAGGTTGTGGCATTTCAATTATGTCCAATTTGTACTAAGGGACCCAAAGCGGGCCAAGAATATATCCCCAACACCATTACATCACCACAATCAGCCTAAACTTTGATTCAAGGCAGGATAAATCCATGCTTTCATGTTGTTTACACCAAATTCTGACCCTACCATCTGAATGTCCCAGCAGAAATGAATTCTCATCGGAGCAGGCAATGTTTTTTCATTCTTCTATTGTCCAATTGTGGAGGTCCTGTGCAAATTGTAGCCTCAGTTTCGTGTTCTTAGCTGACAGGAGTGGCACCTGGTGTGGTCTTCTACTGCTGTAGCCCATCTGATTCAAGGTTCTATGTGTTGTGTGTTCAGAGATGCTCTTCTGCAAAAAGAGTCTTGTTGTATTACTATGTTCTAGCTATATAACGTGGCCAATACTAATTTCAGTGTGACTGAAGCACTTTCCATTGTTATATATTTACACTGAAACTTACACATACAGATGTATACATGAGGTTAAAATGGTATTAAGAAGCTATTTTATAGGAATTTTGTTTGCTCTTATAGGATTTGCATATAGGAACCAATACAGTAAGACGTTTTGCTAGAATTCTCTAAAAATGATTTTTATATAATCAATATGGTTACAAATGATGATTAGAAAATCTCATTTGAAATGTCTGTAACAAAATTCCCCTCACAGCAACAAAAAATTCCAGAGGGGAAACTGCTATCTATATTGTGATAATTTTACTCAAAGCTCTTGCAAAATATAATTTCACTCTTTTTCTTTGCCTAGATGATACCAAAAGTAACGCCTGTTCTCGACATAGCACAGCTTTTCAACTGAACACTGCACACAAGAAGGCTGTCCTGACATCTCACCATCACTGACAGATACGCTAGCATCAACTATGAATGGGCCTACAGTAGTCGTCAAGCAAATTCAACAACATGAAGACGTAGGCTAAGTGCATGTAGCTGTATTTATCTTATATAAGAAATAAAATGTCCAGCTGCATTTGTTACCACTTCATGGCCTAACAGTTTTTTGTTTATTGATGTTTATGCTTGGTGAGTATTTAAAATACAACATATTGATATCCTTAAATGGTAATGCTCGATGGGGTGTAGTATTATAGAACATGTAACATAGCCAAGGGCTTCAAGTACTTTGCAACTCTTTTTATGCTTAGGACTTTTAATGAAACCTCTGTGAATAGCCAATCCACTGTTATTTCATCTGCAGTAATCTGTAAATATATATATTTTTATACCTTTGTCGACCTGTAGTAAACAAGTATTTGTTAAGTGTTTGTTCTAACTTACAAAAATTAAATAACTAATGTAAGAAAAATGCATCAGACGCTGTGGTTTATAACCAAAAAATGTGAGGTTTGCATCAGTTGTAGTTTTGAATTGCCACTGGTTTAAAGGTACAATATGTAGTTTTCCAAAAACAATAACAAAAAATGTACTTTGCATTAAAAAAGCAAACATCACTATATATAATATATATAATATTATATATATTTCATAGTTGTGTACTTACATTATCCTAAATGTTTCCACCAACTTTCAAATCCAGAGAAATTGTATTATAATTCGAAGACACGGGACGTTTCATTTTGTCTTCCGTCAATGGCGTCATATAACCTTTGACTGCTGTAGTTGTTCTAAGTTCCAGGGAACCGCTAAACATGACGTGAATAAAGTTATAATATTTTTAACAATACACTACTTTGTCAGTGAAATTTTTTTTTTCTTACAATTGGAAGGATGTAATTGATGACGATAACAAAACCCATGATCCCACGCTACTTCCCGACATCATCCAAGTACATGTTTTGCTATTGTTTTGATTGAGAGACCCCTAGCGGCCAAAAACTACATATTGTATGTTTAAATAAAAATGTTATACACATTCTACCTATAATCAACATTTGGTTCCATGAGGTTAATTAAACTGGACTGGTATAATAATCCACAGCTCAAAAGAATTAAGGGGAACACGTATAACCAGTGGTTAAATTGGGCCGGGGCTCAGCTCCGGCACATAAGCCTGCTCGGATATGCCTGCTTGCAGTCAGTTGCCTACTGGAAATATGTCACATAAAATTTGAAGAAAGTGATGCTTTTGAAAACATTTCTGACAGTAAATGAAAGATTTTTTTAAATGGCATGTCTATTATGTCTCGGCGGAGCTGAGATGAGAACAATCGGAACACGGCCGTATTTTAGTTCAGCTTCTCAATCTCGTTGTCAGTCGACCATCGCGCACCGCTCGCGCATTGCGCATCAAGGTAGGTTTTATGCTACGTTCAGACTGAACGCTAATTGAGCGTCAAATTCGCTTTTATCGGGCCTAGTAGGACGCTTGAACAATTTGAATCCACTCGCTTGTCCAATGCGAATAGGACACGCGAATAAAGCGAGTGTTTGAAGTGAAGTAGACGCGCGTCTGATGCAGAATTGAGGTGTTCGGAGGGGAGAGAGGCACCTGCTCAGCGGCGGCGCCAGAATGTTTCCCAATGAGACATAAACAAATCACCATACTCTTAAAACTATGAATAAGGGACAGCACGTTAAATATGTTAATATTGCTCTAACACATTGGGCCCTATCTTACACCCGGCGCAATTGACTTTTTACACCAACGCATGTATCATTTCTATCTTGCACCCGACGCATATGGGACTTTTCCCTCCACAGACGTGCGTCGGTAAATTAGGGAATGAACTTGCGTTCGTTGGGCGGTTCAGCGAAAAGAAGAGGCGTGTTACGGCGCAAACTTTCCCTGGTGCTATCTTGCAGTTCCCAAAAACAATTCCACCACTGACCAGGAATAACCTGGTTAAAAGTCAGTGGCGTGTTATTCATATGCTATTTTAAGGGCGCATGGTTGGCCATAATGTACCGTGTGCACAACGCACATACACTTTATTGCTCCTCTCATCTACACAAATGCAGCAGTTCCCATTATTGCAATACATAATTAGAAGGACAATATTATCACACAAGGAAAATCATTGTTTGTGTCTGAAGAGGGGGAAAAATAGGCATACATCTAGTGTACACATTTACCCAAATTATTCAGAATTAATTATTTCCACTGATATACATCAAATGCAAGGGAACCCATTCAATCAACATAAAAGTCATTTGCGATGCTAATAGTAAAATCACCTGTCATGTCTTCGTGAATTACCCTGGCTCAAGCCACAACTCATTTATGGCAAACTCTGCCATATTTGATGGGAATCCCCCTTTGAATGGGTGGCTGTGAAGGGGACATCGCTATCTGTTAAAGACATGGCTGAGGATGACACCATTTGATGCCAGCAACAGTGCGTGAAATGCTGTTTAATCAAAAACATACACAAACACTCACACAGCGTAGTCTAATTGAACGAACATTAGGCACACTGAAAATGCGCGTCGGGAGTTTGGATAGGACAGGAGGCACTTTAGACTACTCTAGTCGCAGCATTCTTTGTGGCTTGTTTTGTTTCACACAACATGTCCATAAATAATGGATGTATTGATGACATAAATTAGGAAATATTAGAGAACTTAAGGAGACGTGATGTTGACATGCATGTGCCGTTGCTTGCCACAACCCAAATACCTTAGAGCTTATTTGACAGAATAGTGAGGCAAGCAAAGTAATCTCACTCTAATGTTAGATTACATTGGAAAAATATTACCATGCATTCATAACCTCGTGATTCAGTGAGAGTGAGCCCAAAACATCGGAAAGTATGTCTTGTGACATTTCTTTATTTACATTTCGTAGAAAAGTAAAATCAATAATGCGCCGTTATAATAGCAATCCACCATGGAACATGCGCACTTGCTCTTAAAGGGAATGTGAGATGACGCTCTGATTGGTTTATTGTGCGTTACACCCAAACCACACCGATGACTAATGAGGCTACTTCAGACCTACCCATTTTAGATGTGCGTCGAGCGCAAGAGTAATTTATCCCGCCGGTAAAATAGCAACAGGGAGTGAAACCCTCCCACAATGTCACTTGCGTTTCGCATTTGATACTTGCGTTTCAGATCATTAAGATAGGGCAAATAGTGTCAAATGTTCAGCATTGTAAATAGTCCAAAGTACAAGGCTGGGTTCATCCGTATTGGGAAGTTTTTATTTAAAACCTATGACCAGGTAAAGGGGAGCATAAATAACCATTGACCATAAGGAATACATTTGACTCTTTGTTAAATGTAGCAAGGAGGAAATCTTCAGAGCCCCTGGGGCCTCATTTATAAATGTGGCGTACGCACAAAAGAAGATGTACGGCACTCTCTACGCAATAATTGGGATTTATAAAAAACAAACTTGACGGGAAAATGTGCGGTCCTTCACATAAAATCTGACCCAGGCGTACGCACAAAAACGGGTGAATTGAGAAATGGCGACATCGTCGGCAGTTGGATGAAACACGTGAAACTGTCTGAAACTGCAGACCGTTGTGTAGCTAAACGAAATCGAAATGGCTCTCATTAATAATATGAACATTTCACAAAGACATTCTCACATTGAACAGCCTGTGGTGAAATACAAATAAAACAAGATTGTAGCCAACGTAAATGCAAATAAAGACACATTTGCAAAAAGAACACTCAAATATGTTCTGCAATTATATTGGCATGTTATGTAATTCATCCTCATAAATAATACGGTAAACAGAAAACTGATATTCTTGTCGATGTCTCTGTCTGGCGGAGCAGAAAGACAAATATATGATGATAGATAAAGATAAATATAGATAGATAGATAGTCATTGTTGTCCATTGGGTAAAGTAGTTTTCATAGTACATGTCGTCATCAGCTACAGAATCATAATGTTCATTTATATGCGTTTAGTTCGTTTAATTTTTAAATGTGTTCCATCATGACGCATGTCTCAACCATTTTGAAAGGTGCAAAAAATTCCATTTACGCAGAACTATTTCCCATTTACAATTAGATTAATACCAACATCTGTAGATTATCAGATACAGTCAAATGGATGGTTATAAAAAGCCATTCCATCCCAATGCGTATTGACGCACAATGGCTGATCTTGCGCTGTTAGAAGATAATAATAATAGCCTAATAGTGCATTTTATATAGTGGCCCCTTTCATAATGACAGGATTTCTGGCGACTGGCACTTTCCAGAGGGAATTGGCTGACAGGTCAGGGATATCTCAGCCAATCCTTAGCCGGGTTATGCCAGACGTGTTAGGTATAATTATAGGCTTGTCGCATAATTAGCCTACATGAAGTTTCCGTACACCGCGGGTGAACAGGCAAACACAAAGCACAATTTGCAGCTATATGTCCGGTTTCCCAAACGTATCAGTGCTATTGACTGCACTTGTGGGCAACGAATGAGGGCACCGAATGAGAAAGAAATACTGTCATTAATCGTAAGCATTTTCATTCCATCATTGTCCAAATAATTTGTGATGCAGACATGTTGCTCCCTAATTTAACTAATCTTCCCCCAACCGTGGCAGACTTTCGCGATAAAGCGCTAGACGCTTTTTGACATTGACTTTGATGTCTGACCACTTTTTAAAATTTCGGGCATGGTCCGACTCTCAGGCTGCGTCATTACTTTAGTGCATTAGTAATGCCCACACCAGCCGCGGTCGGTGGATCTTAATTGGGGAGGACGGGCTCGTGTTACGCTCAGAACCGGAGTGAATGGAATGTGTGCAAATCAAAAAAACAATTGGTTTTGTTCGTTGCGCACCATTCCATTCACTCCGGTTCCGAGCGTAATACGAGCCCGTCCTCCCCAATTAAGATCCACCGACCACGGCTGGCCCACACTGTGCCTTCAAACAACATTGGGTGAAATTTCTTTTTTTGGTTTTCCTCTCTTTGTTTGCCATGATTTCTCAATCAGTTAATATTAATTTCGGGGGCGTTTCACAGACTATTTATGGGCAATTATGGGCCTGACATGGAGCCGCAAAAGCTGCGCCACATTTAAAGTTGATTGTGATTTATAAAGGGAAAACGGCGTAGGACGTGCGGTTTTACAAATCTGAATATTTCTTTGCGTACGCACGTCCTATATTTCATCCGTACGCCACTTCTGACACAAATCCACTGCAAAGTTTTATAAATGAGGCCCCTGGCCTGTAAGAAAAGGGAGACTAACGCTGAGGTGTTTTCATGCCAGCCATTATGTGAAGAATTTGTATGAAATGTGAAATCCAAATTATAAAAGGTAAAACACAAATAAATCCAACTAACCAGTGTTATCATCATTTTTATACCAGTGTTACCATCATTTGTAAT
Organism: Umbra pygmaea; assembly: GCA_016801145.1. Classification (NCBI taxonomy): domain Eukaryota; kingdom Metazoa; phylum Chordata; class Actinopteri; order Esociformes; family Umbridae; genus Umbra; species Umbra pygmaea. The sequence goes on along the minus strand of JACXGM010003931.1, from coordinate 26,171 downwards.
GAGGCAACCACTGAAGCCAGTAAAAAAAACTACATACTTGGTTACCAAGCTGGCAGCTTTGAAGAGTGTTTGTTGAGTCCTGGTTAGACTATGTGTGTGTTTGTTTGCCATTGTGTGTGTGTGTGTGTGTGTGTGTGTGTGCGTGTGTCTGTGTGTCTGTGTGTCTGTAGTAGTAAATAGAGAGAATGGGAGAAGGACGTTTGTGTGAGGTGAACATGGTCACCACAGATCCTAATCTTCTCAGCTGTTGCTACTGTCATATGCTGCACTGTCTCTTCATGTGGCAGATTATGTTTGGCACATTATATGGGTCACTTCTTATACCATAACAAGGTACTAAAATGTGTAATCAAGTGATGACTGATTAACAGTTATGTACTGTAAATGCTACATGCCCTAATATATGTTGAAACTACAGCAATGCAAAATATAGGCTCTTAAACTTGCAGTTTTGCACATGTCATGTAAGACTCGATTTTTCCATTTCTTTGCATAAAACTCTCCAGAAAATGCCATTTAATGGTTTATTTTTCAAAAACATTTTTTTCAAAAAATCCCCGGACCCCCCTAGGGAGAGCTCCCCCAGATAACAAATCCCAATTTAACCCCTGCGTATAAAATCAAGTCAGTTAAACTTTGGGGACATCAATCTGTCCAGTTTTGAATCATAAGCGATTGTGAATCAATGTCACCTCAATAGTATAACCATGTTACTCGACTTACATGTCAGAATTAGAAATGAAATGTCGACAATATTTCAAAAAGTATTATCAAACAAATACATCATATGTGGATTCAAACTTGTAAGTCAACAAGTAAATCAAGATAGCAGCATATGCGCTACGAGCTGCACCACTTATGAGTGCTAAGGTATGTTGGAATAAAATTCTCATGTAAAAGTCGGCACCCTGTTAATGTTTTGACAAACATTATTTATGATCTAATCATATATATATTCATATTTGTGTAATGTATAGGCTTGAGACTGCCCCAAAGTTTTACTTATTAATTTATATAAATGCATAATATTCAGCTATATTAGTAGGACAAAGGTGAAACCAATTAGATATATTGATATGTTGACATAATTATTGATTATTATTATTAATCTTTCAAACTGCTCTCACAAAATGCTCCATTTTAAAATCTTTACTGACAGCACTTGAAATGAAGGGATTTAATTTCCTTTTTATTGATCCTGTTCAGTGCTAATGCACCAGTTCTTTTGAACTGCACCAAAGCTTTTTAGCACCTGTCAGTCAGAGAAGGGTGTGACGTCCAAAGTGGTGTTGTGACTTTGATACAAGCATCAGTGTGTCTAGTAACCCCAGTCAGACTCCATGATGTTGAAATCAGGGCTCTGTGGAGGCCAGACCATCTGCTGCTGAACCCCTTGTTCTTGTTTTCACTGAAGAAAGTCCTTTATGTCCTTGGCATTCTGTTTGAGGTCATTGTCTGTCTGTGCCAGAGATATTGAAATTGTAGCTTTTATTAAGTGATGACGCTACTATGTTATGGACCGCCTCTTGGGTACGGGGTCATAACATACCCTTGCAGTACCACTTAGGGCAAAGAAATGACACCCCAACAGTAAACAGGGAGACAGACACTGAGGGTTTATTGTACAACACCGATGGAGAAAGGGGCTGAGCTGAGCCAAATCAAAGAAACAAATGATAAAAGACCACTGTTTAAATAATAAAGGTTAGTTCACTAACACAAAAACATACAGATGTGGCCTGCTCATATCCTAACCTGGTGTGTATAGACAATAGAGATCCTACAGTTAGAATGTAAGCTCAAGGGCATCTCAGAGAATAGAACTGCTAAAAAGTTTATCCATGATAAACACAAACAGAATGAATACATGGTTGCTGATTAGTGAACAATGTATACAAGCAACAATGGAAACACAGAAAGGGGAATAAAAATTATCTACATACCCATTAATGAATATGGACGAACTCTCTACACAGTAAAAACGGCTGTGTTAAATCAACACCCTAAGTGTTAAAATAACACTCTTCAGTGTCAATTTGGACCTATATAAACACTGAGAGTGTTAATTTAACGCTTAGGGTGTTGACTTAACACAGCCGTTTTTACTGTGTACTATGTCAAATGTCTAATATCTGTGGAAAAATATGTGCTACATGTGGAAATCTCAAAGTGTATGTATTCCAAATGTCCTCTCAGAGTGTCTACTAATGTATATACCAAAATGTACTCATGTTAAACCACAGACTCACTAGTGGAGAAAGTCAGAGACTGCATAGAGGGCAGACAACAGTTGGGTTTTAAACAAAGGAAATGTGCTATGATTGGTTGATGGGGACAGAAGCAGGTAAGTGTGATTGCAGGGTGTGGTCACTGATTGGAATGGGAGGGAATAAACCGGAATCAGGAACACCTGGGGCCTCATTTATAAACGTGTTGTACGCACAAAAGAAGACGTACACCACTCTCTACGCAATAATTGGGATTTATAAAAAGCTATCTTGATGGGAAAATGTGCGGTCCTTTACGGCAACTCTGACCCAGGTGTATGCAAAAAATGAAATGAGAAATGGCGACACCGCCAGCAGATGGATGAAACATGTGAATTGGTTTGAAACTGCAGACCATTGTGTAAACAAAATGGAAATACTGCCTCTCATTAATAATATGAACATTTCACAAAGCCATTCTCACAATCAACAGCCTGTGGTGAAATACAAATAAAATAAAACAAGACTATGGCCAACATAAATGAAGACATTTGCAAAAATAACACTCAAATATGTTCTGTAATTATATTGGCATGTTATGTAATTCATCCTCATAAAATAATACGGTAAACAGAATAAAATCATGTTTAAAACTGATATTCTTGTCGATGTCTCTGTCTGGCAGAGCAGAAAGACAAATAGATGATAGATAGATTGATAGATAATAGATAAATATTTTTTTATAAATATTTCTTTATTGTCCATCGGGTAAAGTTTTTTTTCATAGTAGCCTATATGTTGTAATCAGCTACAGAATCATAGTTCGTTTCATTTTTAAATTTGTTCTGTCGTGACGCATGTCTTAACCATTTTGAAAGGTGCACAGAACTATTTCCCATTTACAATTAGATTAATACCGACATCTGTAGCTTATCAGATACAGTCAAATGGATGGTTATTAAAAGCCATTCCATCACAATGCGTATTGACGCACAATTGCTGATCTTGCGCTGTTAGAAGATAATAATAATAGCCTAATAGTGCATTTTATTCAGTGGCGCCTTTCATAACACCCAACAGGATTTCTGGCGACTGGCACTTTCCAGAGGGAATTGGCTGACAGGTCAGGGTTATCTCAGCCAACCATAAGCGCACAGTATACTACAGATTCCCGACCTGGCACGCGCCAAAGTGATGTCATGGGAGCGCTGTAACCATTTATACTTGTGGGTGGTGCTCGCGACACAAGTTGCAGTCTTCTCCTAAACAGAGGTGTCGCAACTGAGGAAAGGCTAAGGTAAACGATGGCAAAACTGGCAGCAGCATTGACGTTAATGTCAACAGTGGCTAAGATTATCTTTACTGTGTTGTTATGAACCATTTACAGTTTTATTATGAACCATTAACTGTGTTATTATTAATCATTTACTGTGCCCTTGAACTCGTCCATGCTTCCTGTTTCCGTTTTGTCAAGCGCCACTGAAAAAAAAGAATGGTGCGCGCTCGAAATTCCCGCTCAGGAACGTCAAGTATACCGCAGGCATTAAGCGCACAGTATACTACAGATTCCCGACCTGGCGCGCGCCAAAGTCATGTCATGGGAGCGCCATAACCATTTATACTTGTGGGTGGTGCTCGCGACACAAGTTGCAGTCTTCTCCTAAACAGAGGTGTCGCAACTGCGGAGAGGCTACCGACTTTGATATTTTCACGGACTAGAAGAAGATGAAAAAGGTAAACGATGGCAGAACTGGCAGCAACATTGACGTTAATGTCAACAGTGGCTAAGATTATCTTAACTGTGTTGTTATGAACCATTTACAGTTTTATAATGAACCATTAACTGTGTTATTATGAATCGTTTAATGTGCACTGGAACTCGTCCATGCTTCCTGTTTCCGTTTTGTCACGTGCCACTGAAAAAAAGAGTGGTGCGCGCCCTTGCCTCGCACGCTCTAAATCCCTGTTCAGGTGCGTTAAGTATACCGCTGAGCTGGGAGACATCGGAACATACTGTAACAGTAGACCAGGTGCTTCACCAACATTGCACACTTGTGAACTCCATTTAAATAATAATGGAACTTCTATAGACTGGTTTCATCACTTCTCATTCAGATGTATCCTAGCAAATAGCAAAAGGGGTAGATAAGGTACTTTCTGTTTTATATTTGTAAGTAATTTAGAAAATTTGGAAATAGCATTTTTTACCTTGATCTTATGGAATTTGGCCAATAACTGTTGATGTGAAAAGGGCTTCATAAATTATTGAATGACTTTGAGAGAGACAGAAAGACAAGAAGAATGCTTTAAAATGTAAAGGATTATCATAATTAAGTTCTGACACTATCTTGACAATAACAGTAATTCTGAAATGGGGTATTTACTTACTGCTGTAAGTTGTTCTCTTATAATGCAATATCTAGTTGATCTGTAATTATTTCTAATATACACTCACCTAAAGGATTATTAGGAACACCATACTAATACTGTGTTTGACCCCCTTTTGCCTTCAGAACTGCCTTAATTCTACGTGGCATTGAATCAACAAGCTGCTGAAAGCATTCTTTAGAAATGTTGGCCAATATTGATAGGATAGCATCTTGCAGTTGATGGAGATTTGTGGGATGCACATCCAGGGCACAAAGCTCCCGTTCCACCACATCCCAAAGATGCTCTATTGGTTTGAGATCTGGTGACTGTGGGGGTAATTTTAGTACAGTGAACTCATTGTCATGTTCAAGAAACCAATTTGAAATGATTCAAGCTTTGTGACATGGTGCATTATCCTGCTGGAAGTAGCCATCAGAGGATGAGTACATGGTGGTCATAAAGGGATGGACATGATCAGAAACAATGCTTAGGTAGTCAGTGGCATTTAAATGATGCCAATTGGCACTAAGGGGCCTAAAGTGTGCCAAGAAAACATCCCCCAAACCATTACACCACCACCACCAGCCTGCACAGTGGTAACAAGGCATGATGGATCCATGTTCTCATTCTGTTTACGCCAAATTCTGACTCTACCATCTGAATGTCTCAACAGAAATCGAGACTCATCAGACCAGGCAACATTGTTCCAGTCTTCAGCTGTCCAATTTTGATGTGCTCTTGCAAATTGTAGCCTCTTTTTCCTATTTGTAGTGAAGATGAGTGGTACCCGGTGGGGTCTTCTGTTGTAGCCCATCCGCCTCAAGGTTGTGCGTGTTGTGGCTTCACAAATGCTTTGCTGCATACCTCGGTTGTAACGAGTGGTTATTTCAGTCAAAGTTGCCCTTCTATCTGCTTGAAACAGTCTGCCCATTCTCCTCTGACCTCTAGCATCAACAAGGCATTTTTGCCCACAGGACTGCCTCATGCTGGATGTTTTTTCTATTTCACTCCATTCTTTGTAAACCCTAGAAATGGTTGTGCGTGAAAATCCCTGTAACTGAACAGAATGTGAAATACTCAGACCGGCCCGTCTGGCACTAACAACCATGCCACGCTCAAAATTGCCTAAATCACCTTTCTTTCCCATTCTGAAATTCAGTTTGGAGTTCAGGAGATTGTCTTGACCAGGACCACACCCCTAAATGCATTGAAGAAACTGCCATGTGATTGGTTGAGTAGATCATTGCATTAAGGAGAAATTGAACAGGTGTTCCTAATAATCCTTTAGGTGTATATAATATATATCTTAGAACACCTTTGACTGGATATTAGCATTGAAGTTGGCCGTGTCTTTGTCTGAGGGACTGGCATTCCTCCATTTAGATGTTGTTAGACAGGGTATGTGTGGCTCCATTATCTCTCCATGAACATTACATGCAAACTCTGCTTGTGATATTGCGTGTGTGAGAATTAATTTGTGTGATCATATTAGGGGGTGCAAAAGCCTGTGGTGGCCCACAGAAACCTAGTGAGGTCCAACGGTTCCTGCGCCTTGTGTGATTTCGGGTGCCATCCTGCACTCATACTCCTCATAGTCCACAGAGCTGTGAGGGAAATTTAAGCCGTTTTCCAACTGGAGGGATATTTGTAGTGCCTAGAACATAACGTTCCTCTAACCCTTTTTTTCTCCTGTTCCGACTTGACCAATTTGGGGATTATTAAGTTCCTCGGATCGCAGTTCCTGTAACTCTTTGAGCTCCTACTTCAGGGCAGGGTCTTTCCCTTTTCCTAGGTCTACTTTGATTGGTCCAAATTGAAAGTCACGCCGTCTGTATATGAAGCCATGCCGTCTGTGTTAGCAAAACATTACTTGAATTACTTGACTACGTGAATTACTACGAGAATGGATGGAATGCTGACCTTGAATGCCGTTCGAACTCCATTATGAGGATTCCGGCAAGGCACAACAGGTACATTCCCTTGGCCTCATTCGTGCTGGTTAGTTGTTGTATGTGGCGCTACGCTAAAGTCTAGTGACAACACTATATAGACCGTTGTGGTGCTTGCGTCACTCCCTTACGACTTCTTTGTCCACTTGGCAAGTGCGAATGCAAATAGCAAAAACGGTTTGGGGGAGAGTAGTTAGTAGAACTGTTTAGAAGTAGACTGTTCCTATAACTATGTTCCTGTAACTACTTGGTCAGAAAGTGGCTATAGATGATCAGAAGGTGGGCCTCATTTCTCCCAGCACCTTTCCACTTGTTTTTTTTGTGTATTGGAGAGAGAACAAAAGAGAAATATACAGAGGGCAAGACAAATGATTATAATTGTAATAATAATAATAATAAATAATAATAATAAGTAAAGTGCTTTTCTCACACCAAAGTTACTGAAAAGGGACAGGGTCAGACAGACAGGTCCAGACAGACAGGTCCAGACAGACAGGTCCAGACAGACAGGTCCAGACAGACAGGTCCAGACAGACAGGTCCAGACAGACAGGTCCAGAGGTGTTTATAGCCTGGTACGTGTAAAGCAGTCAATGCTTGGTCATATGGGAAGACAATAGATGTTGAACAGCAGTGGATCATTCCAGTACAGTCCTGGTCACATTGTTGCCTTCTTAGGCACTTGGCAGATAGGCCAACACATAAGGAATTACTTTACTCCTGACGGAACAAAATTAAATAGTGGGTGTGTCGACCAACTTCAAGGTTGTATGGTCCGTAAAAATGGAACAATTTGATTATAATCAAACTTTTTGACCAGGAGAACAAAGGTGTCATCTGAGATTAATGTTTTATTAGAAAAGTAAATGTTTTCTGAATTGATGTTTTTCCAGCGGGAACATTAGTGGTGTCTGGAAAAGCCTTGAGGGAGCCCTGACAGACCACTATTGTGTGTGACCTACTTTACTAGCACTGATGGATACAGAACGTTGAGCAAACAAGTGAGATAAGCTCTGAAAATTGCCTTTTGTAGTCCAGCGATCCTGCCTCGAGTGCATAGGACCTGAGGTAGGACCTGAGATACAGTAGGACCTGAGCCAATACAGGACTGTCTCTGACAGGGTCAAATTGGGTTCATTACGATGGTGAAGCTGACCATAAGACCAGAAGTCATTTGTGACCTTCAACATGGCACTGTAGATTTATTTTCACATTAAAGGGGCACTACTGTAGAATCTATTCTCCATGTGGAGAATTGCAGTGATTCGGTTTTAAGGAGCTCATATTATGCTTATTTTCAGGTTCATATTTGTATTTAGAGGTTGTACCAGAATAGGTTTACATGGTTTAAGAAAAACGTATACTGTATAACACAATAAAGTAAAGGGAAAAAGCACAATATGAGCACCTTGAGAAAACATTATTTAATATCACAAGTTTTGCTTATTCAAAACATTTCCTACATTTTGCAGAATACTTAACATATTAATATAACACTTAGAAATCATACATATAATATATCATACTAATTATTCAAGTGTCCTAGATATTAAGGGTGGGCAGTATATTGGTGTAAATGTGAACATTGTGTAATAATATGGATTTTGCCATATAATGAATATCATGTTAAATTAGTACATTTAAATTTAAATAATACATATAAATCTAATTTTTTTTGTGATTCAATATTTCAGTTAAAAGAATGTTCCACCTTAAATCAGTTTCTTAATATAGTATTTTGAAACGTTATCATAGATGATTTATGACATACAATGCTGTGCCTGCCAGTGCATTTGAGAACAACCAAACATTTTGGCCGCTTCTTTATCAGTCTGCACTTGAAATACTACAAGGTTCAAAATTCAAAGCGAACTTAGTGCTCCCCTTTCGTGAGTCGCTTCAAGTGATGTTGAATTTAGCTTAAGCCTGTGGCCTCATTTTCTATTCATCTATGATATCAAGCATCTGTGACAAATATAAACCTGTTGCCTAGTTAGCTATTCACTGTAACCAGGGATGGGCAAAGATACAGGGCCTTCTCAAGAAATTAGCATATTGTGATAAAGTTCATTATTTTCCATAATGTAATGATAAAAGTTAAACTTTCATATATTTTAGATTCATTGCACACCAACTGAAATATTTCAGGTCATTTATTGTTTTAATACTGATGATTTTGGCATACAGCTCATTAAAACCCAAAATTCCTATCTCAAAGAATTAGCATATGTCATCTGACCAATAAAAAAAGTGTTTGTAATACAAAAAAAAGAAAAAGTCAACCTTTAAATAATTATGTTCAGTTATGCACTCAATACTTGGTTGGGAATCCTTTTGCAGAAATGACTGCTTCAATGCGGCGTGGCATCGAGGCAATAAGCCTGTGGCACTGCTGAGGTGTGATGGAGGCCCAGGATGCTTCGATAGCGGCCTTAAGCTCATCCAGAGTGTTGGGTCTTGCGTCTCTCAACTTCCTCTTCACAATATCCCACAGATTCTCTATGGGGTTCAGGTCAGGAGAGTTGGCAGGCCAATTGAGCACAGTAATACCATGGTCAGTAAACCATTTAC